>OZ008347.1:10824474-11052438 GCA_963931975.1 Cataclysta lemnata
GTATTTGCCTGCTCCGTATTGCCACAGTAAATATATTAGTTGCTCTTATATTATGAAGAACCACTTTTTGGCAAGATTTAAGACCCAACAGGCTGATTCCACAACTCGTTGTTAACAATTCTAGTTAAAAAATAATAAAATTGTTGCTTTTGCAATTATGTATTTTACAGTTTCAGAACCCACCATGTGAGCCCATTGCGGATCGGTGGATATTGAGTAGGTACCGCAGATGCAGCAGGGACTTACAGGTTAACTATTTTAATCACTCATCAAAAGACAGGCCTAGCTATATTGCTTGGTATAAGAGCGGCCCGCTGGTTATGCCATGTACCCGAGAGAGCCAAGAGAGACTGAGAGCGCTTACGCACTACATCCGATCCGAATCCGAGATTGTGACGGTCCGTTGTAGCCGTAGAACTATTTCTATGGTAACTTACGCATTACATTCCTCTCTGTCCGAGTTTTCTAGATTAATAATTTTTTGACGGATTCAGATCGGATTTAAATTGGATGTAGTGCGTAAGCGCTTACGCACTACATCTAAGCGCTCTGAGAGGGCGGAGGTAGAAGGAAGAAGTTTATGATTTGTCTTAATTGGTAGCAGAACTGAGTCCTAGCAAGTCCCGTCTTTCTGCGTGTATGTGTGATCACGACGGTTGCATGTAAGTATCTAGTTGAAGTGCTGTCTCCAGCTAATATATAGACTGTGGTACTGCTCCGCCGAAATGTACACACGCACGCTTAATCAAAATAGAAACGGTTTCACGCTGTTGACATTGCAACGTTTGCCGGCATGCTTAAGGTCTCTACGTATATAATGGTAAAATACCCCGGACGGGACGAGGACGGGACGGGGACGGGGACGGTGACTGCAGAAATATCGTTTCATACAAAATGTACTATGAAGAACATATGTCACGGAGTCACGGACGGGGCGTGCACGGGGCGTTTTGAATGAGAGAGGCCCCGTCCCCGTTCAGTCCATGTCCCTTCCGGGGTATTTTCCCGTAACGTATGCTGAGACCTTTATGTAGTGCCTGCGTACGTCAAATCGCTTGTGCGACGTGGCTCTCATTAGCTTTGTGTCTTCGCGGGGTGACTTATTAACTTCTTGCAAAGCCCGCTCTGCACACATATTGAATTGTGACGAGCTTGTGACAATTAACGCACGGCTTGTTATTAACCGGGTGTTAAACACGGTTACTTTATTAGCAGGCTCGAAATTAAATGAGCAACAGACGGGACGAAAAGTGTTAGCATTCCATGGATTCACCGTGCGGGTGCCGTGTTTTAGTGGGACTGAGAAGGAAGTCAGGAGCAGCGCCTGGGACCTTTGACCAAAGTTTAGTTTTACTGACACTCCGATTTCTCTGTCTACCCAGCCATGTTTGCTAAAATTCTGGGAGAGCTGCCTTAGACACACGCACGTTCTAGTGTAGAACTTACGAAAGTTCTAGAGGCTAGACAAGCTAAGGTCTACTTAGTTTCACACGAGCCGGCTTAAATAAGGCTCGCCTATTGTTGTGGCGGAAGAGAAGAATACAATTGTCAAAAGGCGATCAAGAGTTATAAATTTATAACGAGAATGAGCAACAGTGTTCCTGTTGCACCCTCTAGCAAATTACTGTTTAAAGTCTCGGTGAATGACAAAAGGCTTGCGCCATTCTACATGGAACTGATTACAGCCCTTCGGGGATGAATAGGCGTCATGGGTATAATAATATGTTTGTATGTTTTAGAACACAATAAAATTAACAGACTTCTACGCTAGAACGAAACGCCAAACCAACAAACAGCTTTGAATTCCTCAGCTTCTCATCAAGGTCGGTTAATTGACTATTTATCTTTGCCGTCAACGCGAGCCGAGATCAAAGTCCGTCCAAACAAATTAAGGTGAGCGAAAAGCGAATTCAATTAAGAAAATCCGCTGTGTTTTGCACTCACTGGTGTCCCCCGAGTGCCGGCCGTTGTGTGGGGGATATGAGAAATTGCGGTGTAATACCTGACATCGAAAAGTGTAACACCGAATACCACGTCCCCGTAAGTTACTAATAGGAATATTTAATAACGAATGCACGCCACTACGAAATTGTTGTGAATGCTACTATTTATCGACATGGGTTAGTAGGTTGGTTAGGTTAGTTTATCCGCCCGCTGCGAGATGCGTAACAGCATTTTACCCCTGGAAAAAGAAAGTACATGAACCAACGAACAAAGAACGAACATGTTTTTTGTGATGGCGTGCATTCGTTGTAAAGTTATTCGTATTTAGTAAACTTACGGGAACGTGGTATTCGGTGTTACAGATTTCGAAGTCAAGTATCACACCCGAGAAATTGTCCACTGCCAGATTCATATTTTGTACCAGTCTACAGGAATAATTAGTCTGTTGGTGGTGTGAGTGAGACCGGATCCAATTACGGATCTGAATGGCACTTTTCGCTTCGACGCTAATCTATCGTGTACAGGCCACGGTGTATAACTAAATCTAGCTGTAAAATTGATGGTGGTGATCTGATTTTGATGTTTTAATCACAAGGAGATAAATTCTATTATAAGAAAAATATATTTAATATACGTAACATTATTCTGTCACTTCTACAATTCAGATCTGCTGAGTTGTTTGTTATATATAACTATAATATAATATTCAAGTTCAACTAGAGATAGCAAATATTGTGTGTTTTATTAAAATTGCTAGTTTGCAGAATCAATTAATGAACACATTAAACACACCAACAACCACGGCCGATAAAAGATTTTATTTAAATTAATATCAACGCAATATAAATAACTGTATCATTTGTGCAATATTTTTTTTGTAACCCATCTAATGCGTATCGCTTACTCAATCACACGACGAGCGGACTAGCCACATCACCTTCATGTAATAAACAGGGCTACGTTCAATACGACCCCTGCTTAATACAAAAATTAGCACGTAATCCATCCGAATGGTTCCAAAAGGAAAAGTGGAACGATATTCCTCGTAGTATCATTAAACATTCAATACAGATGTTGAGTTCGCTCACGTGCCGCCCTTCTAACTTATCGGCCCTTAATTTTATTATAAAACAAGCCTCCATCTGCGGCTTCCAGGATTGATTTTACGAGAGAATTTTTCGGGAAGAGTACTATCTCGTTTTTATTCTAAATGCTCTGCTGCTCCCGGAGTCTGCAAATCAAACCTCTTTTAAGAAGCTCACTCGATTGTGGCTATTTTTGTAATGGAGTGATTTGAGAGTCTCGGACATTCAAATGACCACTACTATGTCTTCTTCTCCCTACCCTGTTCCCAGTCTATCTGGGGTCGGCGCAGTATGTTTCCTCTTCCATTCATATGGGTACGACGTCATCAAGCCATCCACTCCCTTTTGATTCACATCATCCATCACACCGTAATGGTGCTAGTTATGAATGAATGTATGGAAAAGAGACGGAACGGACCATGTCGAGAGACCGATGAACGGAGAGAATGATTGGAATGACAACATTCCAATCCATACTGCTCAAAGTTTTGGCTTAGGTTTTACATCCGGCCGCCTGCCTGACACTAGCCCTCCTTGGGTATGCTGTTGTTGGTGGTTTACCCTCCACCATTCGGGTGCCCAAGGTGCTTATTGGTCTACACCGGGCAATCTCCCTTAGTCGACCTTTGTGACACCCATGGGATGAGTCGGGGCTGGCCTATTCTATGTTATTTCTTCGCTCCCAGGCCAGCATAGAAGGCAACCACCACTACTATGTGATATATTCAAAATTGGAGATTTTGGCATAATACTATTAAAGATCTATCCGTGTAGTGTGCAGCACAACTGTACAATATATACCCAAGACCTCCATTTTCACTAGAAGCTCTATACCTAGTACAGTGAGTAGTACGCTCGGCGTAAAGGAAATATAGATTATTTCGAGTTTCTTCATGATCCGTAATCGATCCATGGTCCTGATAGCACCTGCAGTCATTAAAACCCAAAACGTTTCTTTCCTCCGTTCATAAAGAAGGCTGGTGCAGTATTCACAAAGAAGACTTATGATTTTCCTATTAATTGGATGGTCTACATCTCGGGTCATGATGATGGAGATCGCAACACCGTAGTCTATAGCGTAGTTTACGTTTTCTTCATGGTTAAAATCAACGTAGACATGTACCACCAAGTGAAGAATTTGCCAGTCCAATAGGCATACAAAATTCATCTATCAAAATATGCCACGAATTCCACTAGTTTATAGACCCATATTTTATCAACTCACGGCAACCTAATCCGTCGTAAAAGTAACTGATGATATTTCAATGACTTTGCGATTACTATCTAAATCTCCGCATCGAGTGTCTATTTGTTTTATGACACAGCTCTCTTGTAGAGGACTATAATAAATATACAACATTTCTAACACCCACAGATATATAACACCCTAAATACCATCCATGATAAAAAAAATTAAATTGTGAAACAAAATTGCCCCATACAAAATGTTCGTTCATTAAAGCGTTTTATACTGACAACATACATAAATCACACTGATTAGTATTAGTAAGTAGATACCTCTAAAACTTTATTATTCATTTGTTTTATATTTAATGTATAAAACAAATTTCGCTACAATAAATGCTGATCCTGGCGTAATATTTAGTTTGGTAATCCAATAAAACGAAAAACCAATTTTCCGAACTGTTACTGTAAACGAAAACTAAAAAGTGTTAAAATCCAGAATTCACTAGCCAGTTACCACTTGTCCTTATCTAGGACACACGTTAATATCCAGTTCTTTTAACTTTTCTCGTTACCAAGTTCGTTTACTCAAGAATTCCTTAGATCACTTTAGTGTGAACTGCGGAAGTTGCAATTGTGTATATGGTAATACCTAAGTCTGACTAAGTCTGGAGTGAGACCATAGAGAGACTTATAAAAATAAAAAAAAGTTAATTTTTTTGGAAGGGCCATTCACATAAGATACTGTTACCGGACATTTTTGCTATAATTTTTTTTACCTTTTTTTACTTTGTTAAAGATAGGAATAATTGAACAGTTTGAATTAATTTGGAAAATTATCGCACAACTTTCCGCCATACCATCCTCATTACTTATTTATTTGACTTAAGTGGAATACACATCGACATAAATACGTTTATCATAAAAGCTTTTTTTTGCAAAATATATCCTCATCGAATAAAAATGTTACTGTAACGAAATATTGTCTATTTTAAGCAAAACTTGGGGAAACTCGGTTAAAATAAGAAATGGGGACTAAAAATATCTCTACACAAAACAACAATTTCATACTTTTATTCGTGATACCAGCTAACAAAAGCTTCGTTTTACGTAAACATTAAATACGCAAATAGGTATAAAATGGACTGCTAGTCTAATCTAAGCCTTATTGTTATTTACCCAGAAAGTCTGGTAATAAAATTAGCGCCCAGGGCATGTATTTTAAAAGAAGCACGTAACATTTGGGACTTCACAAACCCCCTAGAGTGTCGGCGTCAATATGTTTTTCACCGACCAATAACGATTATAGGGTATCTCATTTCCCGGGCGGTATTCAAGCGATACCAATCTGTTTATCGGACGGACTACGAACGATATTAAAACCCAATATTGTGTGGTGCTGGCACATCATGCATTCCACTCGACAAAATTAAATTCGGCCGGCCAGCAGTGTTGTGACGCGGAGTTTGATTGTGTTATTAAACTCTTCATTAGACCAAAAAGTTTATTACCACATTTGTAATAGGATTCGTAATAGTGATGTGCTATGCATGATTAGGAATCAAATTAGGAAAGGAGCGCACTGATTTACGAGAGCGCGCTAGACCAATGTTCGCTAAAGCCGATCATTGGATGGGTGACCAAAAATTACTATCTCGAGTTCCTCCGTGTTTCGAATGCCACGTTCTCCCTATAATCTTCCATAAACATATAAGGAATGCATGTGCCCCAGCAGTGGTGACAATAAAAGGCTGGCGATGTTGATGCATGATTACAATAAATTGTACGTCAGGCTTGCATCTAAAATCCACAAACAAAGCAATAATAGGTATGTTGTGCATTTATTCTGAATTCCTGGAAAACCTTTTCCGAGTCATAAAATCGGAGGCATGGTAAATCAATTATCTACGTTGACTTATAACAATGAACGGTTACTTTTGATATTGGAAAATAGGTCGCCAATAATGGAAAAACATATTTATTTTCAAAGCGTATAACCATTTATGTAAGCTCTCAATGTATTGACAGGCTTCTTGCAGTCTTTTGTAAATGGGGCCAGACGATCTTATTACCGATATTGTCATTTTTAAAACCATTGTTAAATAAAATGAGTCTTTAGTGCGTTGTAGAAAGTAGGTGTAGTGTAGTAGTTGCATTGATAGGCCATACATCCTCTTATAATTTTAACTGCAGAGAAAAATGCAAGACTTCGTATGTTGCAGCCGCCCGGATTGCGTAGGATGCGGGTTCGATTCCCGCATCAGATAATAATTTTACGAAAATTCTCTGTACTTTTTTCTTTGTAACATTTATTATAATGTTAACGGCCGATTTCATTGAATGGTAAGTCAGATAGCTGTCTATCGGCCAAGAGGTCCTGGGTTTGAATTCTGGGAAGGGTAAATTTATTTATTTATTTATTTATTAGGTACAATAACAGACAACAGACAGAACAAAGCATATAAAAACAACTTTAAAGTAACACCGTGTGCCTGTGTCCAATTATAATTGTACACAACACTTAATAATACATCTATTATAACTTATAGGTAACTAAAAATGAAAACATATAGTGAAAACAAGATAAGATACATTATAACTATTACTTATTACAACCGTAATCACATATTTAGCGACAAGAGTGCTTTTTTATAACCATGAATGCCACAGCTAAACAAATCCATGTTAGAGCAAAGTTCATTGTAACATAAACACATTCGGTTCAAAGGGTTATTTTTTGCAACATTGTTTTTAGATAAAGGTACACTGAACAATTGTTGGTTACGCACTGATCGGTTAGGCACCTTAAACTTCAATGACCCCAGTAAGCTGCTGTCAGAGAGGCCATTGGCAATCGCAATCGCAAAAATGTTTGTGATAGACACAGGCATTAACATTTGTTCCCGAGTAATGGTTGTTTATATTATGTTTATGTAGTAAATCATAAATGTTTTCAAATTACATTTTTTTCAATGATTCCAAGAATGTACAATTTGGAAAACAGTGAGCGACAGTAGATATAAACAACCAGAGTTTTACAAATTTAATATTTCCTTTATCTATATTCCTTACATGAGGTATCATTAGAGCGGTCAATTAGTATTTTAATTAAAGTGTCAAACAAAACTACGCTTCATTTTCCCGATTGTAGCTAAGAGGAAATCTGGCTTCAAAATACCGACTAACATGGAAATTTCCAAAGTTACAGTAACTTAATTAAAAAATGTCAATCTTGTCATTTCTAAGGCTAATTAAGATAGGGAATGGCTCAAGTTAACAAAAGAATTACGCAAGTTATTAACTTTTGTAGGAGAATTTAAATACTCTTTTTTGTTGTCTTTCGTTTCATTTTACTTTTTGTACACTTGACGGCATAGAAAACTTTTCATGAAATTTTTGAAATCTAAATCGATTTTGAGAGTGCCTTCAAAAATCTCTGAAGATTAGAATAAATAGAAATTAAATTTCAAAGTAATACCACCAAATCACGTTCTAGTCGAAAACAATCACAATGCTACGATTTTCTCTGTTTTAAGCAGGGCCTTATCATTGTTTTCTTCTGAAGTGATGAATACAATGGATGATGAAGAATGAGGATATTTCTTATCTTTTCTTTGGTTTAGCCCTTATTTGCACAGGCGAGTTTATTTTCGTCAATCGTGCAAATGTCGGCATTATGTTTGTTGCTTGATCATAGCGTGATTTGATGGCACTTTGAGATAAAAATTTTAGTGATTTTAATCGTATATCGTACCTAAATACGTTTAAACATTATTTGGAACGTATTTAAAAGGAGCTAGCTATTATTGTGATGATAAACCATTAGTCAATACCAAATAGTTCCACTGCTGATGTCTTTCCCTGTGGATGGGCCATAGCTCACTATGCTGGCCTTATGCGGATTGGTGGGTTTTAACGATTATAGATGCAGCCGAGACTAACAGCTTATCGTGCCTTCCGAAGCACGGAGAAACTAAATAGATGGAGATAATTCACGCCTATATCAACATGTCCCATGTAACACGAGTCCCACGAGGTTCCACGTGCCTATTGCCATTTATCGGAGCAAAAGCCGCAGTACATTGCTAGGTGGTATAGGAGGAACGCTGCTGCCATTCCTCATCACTGATTTATTCTTAGTCGCCTTGTACGACACCCACGGGAAACTAAAAACATTAAATTGTTGGTCACCTATCCAATGACTGGCCTTAGCGAATCTTGCTTAGTTCACGCTATCAAGCTATCGTGTTATAGAGCTCTTCTGTGTGTAATGAAATAAACAGTTGATATTTCTGTTTGCCTCCCACGCCTAACCATTACACAACTGTTAAAACAAATTAGGACTAACATCGGTGCGGTCGTAAAAGCTCTAACGGGCCATTGTGTGCTGAACACCTCAAAAAGCCTCCACTTCATGATAATTTTAGAGTGAAATGGGATCTTTAGGCGGAGCTCATCACAAAAAGATCTGATGAGTTTGCGCGGAAGAAAACCAAACTCGATATTCGAAATAATAATAAGGCGTTGATTCAGTAAGGCGACACCCATCAATATACTTGTCGGTAATTTCCGACACGTGGAACTACACAGTCTTTTTCTTCTTCTCCCTGCCCTGTTCCCAGTCAATCTGGGGTCGGCGCAGTATGTTTCCTCTTCCATTCATATCGGTCAGACGTCATCAAGCTATCCACTCCCTTTTGATTCATATCATCCATCACACCGTAAAGGTGCTAATGATGAATGAATGTATAGAAAAGAGACGGAACGGACCATGTCGAGAGACTGATGAACGGAGAGAGGGATTGGAATGACAACATTCCCATCCATACTGCTCAAAGTTTTGGCTTAGGTTTTACAGCCGGCCGCCTGCCTGACACTAACCCTCTTTGGGTATGCTGTTGTTGGTGGTTTGCTCTCCACCATTCGGGTGCCCCAAGGTGCTAATTGGTCTACACCGGGCAATCTCCCTAAGTCGACTTTTACGACACCCATGGGATGAGTCGGGGCTACACGTTATTTGTTCGCTCCCAGGCCAGCATAGAAGCAACTACACAGTACTGACACCTTATTCGGCTGACAATTCAGGAAATATTTTCTATCAAATCGAGTCTATGTTTACTTTTCTTTTCAATCCTTTTTCTTTTTACAAGCCATCGAACCATGATCATCGATCAGTCTATCTGATATCCAATTATTGAAGGCACAACAATCGTCGGCTATCACCTTCAGTATTCGAGTCAGAAAAATTCCTAAATTAAAATGCCCACAGAGAAAAATATGTCGTCGTTTGGCAACGTTTTGTGAGGGGTCCAGGGATATTAAATTATTGTCTAAGAGATGCTAATGGGGCCATTAGTTAAGAGAAGGAAAACTGGTGGGTTGGGGAGCCAGCCTTATTATGCGTACAGCGACGTCCGCCCCGGACAATTCACCTGACAGATATATTTATGCCGCGGATTTTATTCATAGAATATTAAATGGGGAATCTGCATATGGACGTTCTCGAACACAATAGGAACTATTGTAATTCAGCTGTTGTAGAAAATAATTCCCCTTTATTTATTTGAAATAAAGAAAGGGAAGAAAACGCTATGGCTGAAAAAGAAGTTAATTGAGAAACAGAGAAGCATGTAAAATTAATGTGGCACGGTCGTAGATAATAACGGTTCTCTAGAAATGCCTCGTGTTACGAAAACAAAGGAGGTAATAATATTTCTAGGTCTTGTTAGTTTTCCAGTACAAGGTAAACCAAAATTATCTACTCATCCTGGCATCTGAACTCAAAGAGATCAGCAACGAATACAATATTTCAATAAATTGGAAGGAATTATAGGACAAGAAATTTATAAGTTGTATGGTAGTAACATAGATATACTAAAAGACAAAAGAAAAATCATGAGTACTAATAATTAGTTCCGATCACGGGCTACAAAGTCTTCTCCACAAATACCAATTTATTCACTTAAAATTAACCTAAATTTATGCGTCAGACTTGCAACGAGTATTTCTTAATTAATTATTTGGTTGGAACGGTGCTTAGTTTTTACGGGGGTCAGTTAAATTGGAAGGCTTATTCTTTCCTTAATTAATTTCTTACGAAGTGCCTGCCGTTCAACTTTGCCCAAGTATTGAGTTCGCAAATATTGTAGGCTTAGCAGATAACTGTACATACATACATAAATCATGCCTATATCCCTTTGGGGATTCTTAGTAGGCAGGGGTGATTTAACACCCATATTTTGCCAGTTAAGCTAAGTTCCATGCGAGCCTATTGCCATCTAACGGGCACATAAATCGCAGTATATAGCTAGGCGGTACAAGAGTAATGTTGGTGCCCATTACTCATTACTGTCTTTACCCTTAGTCGCCTTGTCCGGCACCCACGGGTGAGATGGGGATGGTGACAATTGTATTCTGCTCTGCCGTCACCACACTGCAGATAACTTTGTGGCTTACTATGTATAGAGTTTTAAAACTTCATTTATTACCATCGTATGAGCTTAGGCCGTGTGGTGACGGCAGAGTAGAATACAATTGTCACCACCCCAAATCTCTCCCGTGGGTGTCGTACAAGCCGACTAAGGATAAATCAGTGATGAGGGATGGGCAGCAGCGTTCCTCTTATACCACCTAGCAATGTACTGCGACACTTTTGTGCCCGATATATGGCAATAGGCTCGCCACCTATTACATGGGACCTAACATAATTGGCAAAATGTGGGTGCTAGTTCACCTCTGCCTACCCCTTCGGGGATATATGCGTGATTTATGTATGTATGTATGAACTTAGAATGTGATCAACACTTTCTTTATTGATGTTAATGTAACAGTTACACCACTGTTGAGCTCCGGTTTCTGTGTTTTTTTTTTTACATTTTCGAAAACTACATATATTATAGCTCATTGCCTATAACGTTGGCTACTAGATTATACCATCGTCCATAGTAGAATCTACTCTCATGCCGAAAAATTTGCTACTAAAATTTAGACAGGTGTTAATAAGAAAACTGTTTCTCGAATTTGTGCCGGATCGAAATTCTTATTAAAACAAATACAATATTCAACACAGCTATTTAATTTTGAACAAAATTATTGTTTACATCATTTGATTTCAATGAATATCTTAAGCGATATCATAGTTTTAAAATAGCGCCGCAACAATATAATCATCAAGTACTTCACACGCATTTAAAATATCCAAGGCGGGCGATTTGTTTTGAGTTTGTGGACTATTAGAAAGCCTTTGATTCTGTCGAGAAATGTTCTGTGATCCAGTCACTACAGATCCCTCTCGGGTTCATTACCTTAAGTCGCCTTGTAAAACACCCGCGGGTCAGATGTATCGTAAATAATATCAAAAACAATGTATTCAACAAATCAGTGTCAAGGTTATTCGACTAGGGGTTGGACAAACCGACAAGAAAAGACGTGTATAGTCAGTAATCAATCATAGAAGTAGTTCCATTCTATAACAAAAAGTTACATGCCTATAACGACTACGAGCTTTAATTAATGAGTTTCTGGTTTGGTCTAGCCTAGCGATTGGGTACTGATCGACGTGATTATTTAATAAATTTCTGCTATCAATGGGAACTGTGTTTTCATTTCGTTAAATAAATTTATATAATTTACAAGAGGTCACAAAATGACAAAATATTATTGTCCTGATCCGTATCAGGACAATAATATCCGCGGCCACTGAAATCCAGGCTGCTGCCTATACCACTGGGCCAACCAGGACGCTGTTTTAAGTGTATATTGTATCAACAGCACATCAGACTTTACAAAAAAAACCTCCATTCGATTCTAAACCTGAACTTGTTGGCACAAAATCGATTGAGAAAAATTTGAGACATTTGACATACTGCGGTACCGTGTTGTTGACTGTAGGTACGATTCCCGTATAGAATAGAAAACGCAATAGCACCTACAACGGTCTATCGATCACACGTAAAGGCTCAAAGAGAAACGCACCGTCGCTTTTATAACGAAAGTTATTTTTTTCATTACTCCTGTGACGGGCAGGAGGCGCGATAGCTTTTCCCTTAAAAAAAAAGAATAGCAGCTAGACTATTCACCATACCGGGTTTGTTTTTAAGCGCCCTTTTGTGAGCACCAACAACAGCAAATAAACCAACACAAAATATTAACCCGTTGGTGACGCCAATTTCACTTACATCAATGGTGACCGCCGGTCTCACGCATCGGGATTTTCAATCGAATTTATTTCAAAATATTTAATTCTATTTTCATTTATTTTTGACAATTGAATGTTCTATAATAGTAAACCAAAGATATTTGATTGATCACAACACGCTTACAATATTTTTAATTATTATAAAACATCTTCTCTTAATACATTTAAATTTACTAGCTTTTTAAACACACTTTTTTGAAATAAGTGTCGGGCAAGGAGGACTCTAATAACCTGCTGCGAAACAGCACTTTGTACAAAACAAAACAATGCATAACTGCTCTTTAGAGCAACTCTCAAAGTATTTCCAGCAGCACGAATCGACAACAGACGAACGTGACTACTACGGGCTTTATGTACTTATAGTCTGAAAAGCTTTAATTGTTGAGTGCTTTTGGACATTCTTTTTTTTAATACTCTCCTTCGAAGTTTTCAATCGGTTTTAAATAGTGATGCTAGCTATTAGCGATGCTGATGCTGCTATATTCGGTATGTTTGAACGTTTATTAATTTCATTTAAACATAATTATAGTCTTTAATAATAATTTCTGTATACAAACATATAACACGCCCATTTATCCTCAAAGGGGTAGTCAGATGTGTATTAACACCCACGTTTCTGACAAATATTATTGATGTATTGAAGTCTAACATAATTGAAGGCTACAGTTAGTAGATTATATACCAAGGGCTATAAAACAAAGCCGTGTGGTGACAGCAGAGCAGAATACAATTGTCACCACCCCCATCTGTCCCGTGGGTGTCGTACAAGACGACTAAGGGTAAAGACAGCGATAAGTAATGGGCAACAGCATTTCTCTCATACCACCTAGCAATATAAATGTACTGCGACTTATGTACCCGATATATGGCAATAGGCGCGCCACCTATTACATGGGACCGACCATAATTGGCGAAAAGTGGGTGTTAATTCACCTCTGCCTACCCCTTCAGGGATATGGGCGTGATTTATGTATGTATGTATGTATAAAACAAAGAAAGTCGAAGAACGCAAGTATTTGCGATAAATTAAATATGCGCTCTGAGGGTTTTTTTTTTCGCTAGAGGCAAGTATATAGTTTTATATCACCCTCTGACCAGGAAGTGGGATTTTCCCTACCCGTAGCGGACGGAAAAATCCACTTTATGGCCAGGTGTAACATAATTATATTTAAATAATTGGCAATTTGTTTTTCTAGTACAAAGTAGGTAAGTTGCTTCAGCACTTGTGTCTTAATTTTAAATTGGGACAAAAACCGCTATTAGGACTCAAATGTTTTCATCCATCTTTAAGTTAAGACTAATAACCAAAAAATTCAACCCTAAATCATCGTTAGCATTGACTTTCAAACCATTGACTTACAAACCACGCTGCCATATTGTGTAGGCGTTTAATGGTATGATGTAGTGTTTCTCAGACTAAGGTGTGGGATGGACAATTGTTCGTAAATAGAGAACCTAACGAACCATTTTAAGTAGTTCAACTAGATAAACTAAAAATAACCTGTAAAAATCGGAGGTACACAAACACATACAACATAGATCATGCATATTCCCGAAGGAGTAGGCAGAGGTTTATTAATACCCACATTTGGCCAATTATGCTAGGTATAAATTTAGATCGAATTTATTTTTTTAGGATAAATCTGAATATTTCTTTTTTTTATTACCTTTTTGCCCTGTTCCCAGTTTATCTGGCGTAGCCGGCGTAGTATGTTGCCTCTTCCATTCATATTGGTTAGACGTTATCGAGCTACATACTCCCCTTCCATGGATATAATCCATTACACCACAAGTTACAAGAGACCAATAAGAGGAGAGTGATTCGAATGACATAATTCATTATTCAGGTTTTGGCTTAGATTTACAGTGGGACGCCTGCCTGACACCACCACTCTTTGGATATATACTGTTGTAAGTGGTTTGTCTTCCACCTTATTGGTAATCCGGGGCTGGCACATGCTACGTTATTTTTCGCATTCAATCAAGCAAGGAAGGTAATTTTTTTTCATTTTTATTATAATAATTAATTTACTTTTCCACGCTCTTTTAAACTGTTCGTCATGACATCAAAGGGCCATTTCCTATTCCCACACATTTATGCCAAAACGTTTGTTTATTTTCAAACTAACCGTTTATTATCTTTGAGGCACATGAGTAGCTCTGCGCCGATCTATTTATGAACTGAAGTTCCTTTCAAAGAGCTTGGACTAGTTCGATTTTCCCTTACCATACCGCTTTGTTCCATCAACCTTAACTGTAGTCGCCAACTTACCTGAAACAAGATTGAAAAGATTAATTTATAATGCCATAATGTTTTCATAAATTTGCACAAGCACTATACGTTTTTTTTTAATAATCGTCGTTTAAAAACAAACATGTCAACATCTAAAAAACACACCAGAATTGAATCAGTCCAGTTGTTTCATTTTATACTTTTGAACAGACAGAGCAAGTCTAGAGACAGGACTGGCTGTTCATAATTGAGAGATTATCCCAACATTTACCTAAGGAAGAGAAAATTGGTTATGAAATAAGAAATGTGGTTTAAAAGAAGACGTAGTGGCAGCAGGTCCATTATATTCGAGGTCGGTGCAGTGGAATGCCCCCTACTACTGTTATGATAGTATTTGGCTTGTTGATATTCGCCGGTCGCATGCCCATCGCATGATACCATCTAAGAAAAGCTGGCTAGCTCAACACCGCACGAGAAACCCCGGCTGCACTAGTATGCTGAGTAGGAACTAAAATGAACGACATTCTCCATCTGTCCATCTTCTCTCAGTATCAAAAGCGACAGTTTTGGACGTCAATGTCATTAGCTTTGGCGTTTCTCGTACGGTTTCCGCAGGTCCAGACAGGTTTCTCAGTCAACTCTCGCGACACCCACGGGATGTGTTGAAAGGGGTTGGTGAAATCTGTAATCCGTTGCGCCTACCACGCATCCAACGAGATACGTGAATAATTGTTCGTGTCCACGGGGCTTTTGTTCAGTAGCCAGCGCGTTTAACCACTAGAAGTGACTGTCGAATTCGGATACAGATTCTGATCTGGGTGGAGATAATAACGCTTAATAACCGTTTTAAAATTCAATGTTTTTGTAAAAACATTGAATTGGCCGTGTGGTGACGGCAGAGTAGAATACAATTGTCACCACCCCAAACCTCTCCCGTGGGTGTCGTAGAAGGCGACTAAGGATAAATCAGTGATGAGGAATGGGCAGCAGCGTTCCTCTTATACTCCCGTCCTGACAATGTACTGCGACTTTTGTGCCCGATAAATGGCAATAGGCTCGCCACCTATTACATGGGACCTAGCCTAATTGGCGAAGCGTGGGTGCTAGTTCACCTCTGCCTACCCCTTCGGGGATATTGGCGTGAATTATGTATGTATGTATGTATGTTTTTGTAACCGCCTCCGAAGCCTAGATATTCGCCCACCGGAATTAGATCCCGAGGTCCCGGATTCGATACCTACAAATTTGTACTCGGTTTGGTCGGTGGGTTTTCAAGTCCGCCTGGCTAGCTTCAACCATCTTATCAAAATCAAAATCTCGACATAATAATAATATTATCAGCATTATTGAGTTCCGACAATTTATGATGAGATAGCCGGCCCCTCTGTGCTTGAGGGTTCCAGGTGAAGCTCGATTTCATCTTCGGCCCTCATCGTCACTACCACAGGTGAGACGAAGGTTTCCCGCGCCCTTTAGTTTTCCCGCCATTCTCCGCGAAGCACACTTTTAATGAGTCTTCAAATAAATCGGGTTTCCTGTTTTCGCGGCGAAAACGCCACAGATTATGCAACTTGTCACATTGCCAGCCGTTCAGGTGTTACGGCCTCTACCGGCGACCATTTGTTGACACGCCAGTCCATGACGCCTCCGTATGACTCACATGTTCTGTTTTTATGTTGGAAAATACACGCGATCGTTTTCATTCAGATACTTAATTATCTATGGTGACTGTATTATGGTGGGAGAGGTGGGGGTGGTGACAATTGTATTCTGCTCTGCCGTCATCACGCAGTTTGGGAATAAAGGCAGGCAAAATAAAAAAAAAATTAGGAGAGGTAGCATTCTCAACTTCACCAATTCCTCGTTCTCATTGGTGCTGCTTTTGCTCATAAAATAGGCATAGGAACTATTCGGATCCCTCTCAATTTGCCACGAACATAGATAGGGAATTTACACGGCCCTTTATTTCTTTTTGAATAGCAATAGAAGTATAAATAGCTGTGGTGTTGACACACATCCGTGGCTCACGAATATAGTATGCTATTTCCGTACGTCTGAGGACTCTAATGACCAGAGCGATCGTTCATATTAGATTTGGACCATTATTATGTAACATGCCTTCATTTTATGCCTCATACTGAACTCTATTGACAGTCAATCATTCGCCAGAAATGATTTAGACAGACCAACGGCGGTTTATTTTCTCACACACTGGACATTATTGAGATGGATGTGGCGAGTGACTAGAGGGAGATTTAAATATATAACTTCCTAGGATATTATAGTTGATTTTTATTTGAACATTATATAAATGTTAGACAAATTATTAAAAGAAAAGGAATTTAATTAATGTGTTAATTAATTTCCAGGTCATGCCATTAATTTTATTGATAATTTTTTTCATGATAGGAAAATTGAGAGTAGCAGAAATGTGTCATATAAACTTAGATATTGAAAATAAATACTATATAAACAAGCATGACTCGAGAAAAAAAGTCGGTATACAAGAATTTGCCGCAACCAGGATTCAAACCCGTAACGTCCTTGTGATCCGTTGCAGTAGGGATGATACTCCTTATTTATTGTTTCACTGATTAGCTTAAAAGCAAATTAAACGGATCTATTTCGTATAATTTGCGTAAAGTTAGTAAATATAGAATAGACGGAATAACCTCCATCTATTTTCAAATTGCGCCTTAATAACAAAATTATCTTTCATACCTATTTAGAAACATAAATCATATTTACGAGATTAAAAGAGAAACGTGATGAATGAGGTTATAAATAACCAAAGCGCGTAAACGGAAGATAGACTTCAATCTTTTGATATTATGTAAATTTACAGTTTTTAAAAGGAAGGATTTATATTTGCATAAAAAATGCTACCTAAAATTTTTCTTCTAATTATCAAAATGTTTGGTACATTTTGATAATCATGTGGGGTCTGCCAAGCAGAATTGAATTGTCACCTCTCTCACCAAATCACTCTAATTAAAGGTTAAGCAGCGATAAGTAATGCAGCAGGAGCGTTCTTCTAATACCAGCTATGAATGAATAATTTATACCGTCTTTCACGCAATCTATCTATTTTTTCCTTCTCTTCCACGCTCTAAAGTCCATTCGCATTTCTCTGTTACTAACATGCTTGTCATCTTGTTACATGCCTATACAAGACAGCTGCCTTCCATATAGCTTTTCTGTCACAGCCTCACTGGTACTATTTTCATGCTTCCTCTTTCATTCCTTATCTTTTTTATTCTCTTGCATTAATTAACTGAATATCAATAAATTAGCCTTACTAAGGTTTGCGTAGTTCAATTTCAGTAAATCCTAATCAATCACATCACGGGAATATCTACCTAACTCCTAATAGTCTGTGAATTTGAAATCCCACGCGGTGCCTAGTGGGCTTCAAATTTTGTCGAGCAATCAAAGAAAATTAGAAAACAATGACGCCCGTTGTTTAATTTGCGGCGAGTATGAGTAATGCAGCGGAGTCCGGCTCGCGTGGTTTGCTGAATTCACTCGAAACTGTACAGGAAAGCTCAGATATTCTGCAGACAGCACAGTTGCAAGCGGAGCCAATTTCAATTATAGCCGATGTGGGGTATTAGAACGAAAATTGGCTTCTAATATTAAAGTTGGTGCTGCTAAGAATTAATCGAATCGAATCGAATTCAAAGAGTACGTATTTCTACTTTTCGTTTCAGCTGACAAACGCTCACTGTTGAGTCTTACTTGTGGCCTCCCCCAATCGGTTCTGCGCTGCTGAAAGCAAAAGGTCGCTTTACCACATCGTCGGTCGGTCTACACTTGAAGAGCAAGATGTAGCAGAAGCGATAGTGCATATTCACAATTCCAATCCTCAAATCCCTAAAATACAAATCTGAGGATCGGAAAAGCGAATGTTGTTTCCAAAATATTGAGTTATTTCGTTCTACAGAAGACATGTTGAGCCCTAGTGCTCCTGCTACCGTTAAACGTTTATATCGTTTATTTTAGTCTGTCGCCTTAATAATCTTCCAGTTGGATATTTTTATTTTATTTTATTTCATATACCTAGAATCTAGATGATATTATTATGAGACACAAAGACATGACTAAAGTATGTAGATAGTAATATGTGACTGGTGTCATGGCTTCAGTGAACTATGCTGGAATGTAACTTGCAAACAATCCGTCGAGCGGCCGCTAGTTAATTTAAGCAGATTTAACGTACTAGTGCAAACTGAAGTAATTTAACTAAGCGTCCAGTTGAACTGTTCCCAGTGGGTAGCACTGACGCGGGTTCTCAAAATTGTACTCAAAAGGGTCGGACTAAATTTCGCGTACTGTAGCGTTTTAGCGATCGCGCTGTTTTATGAGCGATCCTGATGCCAAAGGACATTTAAATTACTACTGACCCTTATTATGTTAAGAAATGCGTGTTTCCCAAAAAACATAGTCAAACTATTACCTATATATACTAGGCTGCAATTTCTGCAATGACAACAGGTCACTATATATGTATAAAAAATAAAAAAGGCGTGACATTGTATGTATGTAATATAGTTTTTACAGGATTATAGCGACGACGAGTCTTAAAAAAATGTGTACCTACTCATCTCTAACGCCAACCAAAATCCTAAATTCAAGGCATACTAATTTTTTCTCGTCTTTTAAATGCCTATTTCGTTACGGAATCAGGGGAATACCTGCTTCCTGAGCTAGTAAATTATCAAAATTGGATAGATTAACGGCATGGCATGAATTTCGAGACTACCTTCCGAAGGTATTGCAGCTACGGTGAACGGAAGCTCCGAACACCGATACACCAAGCATGTCTAATATGCGAACTAAATATGCTCCTAGAGCCATTAAGCATAATATAGAGAATTGAAATCAACAGTTGAAAAGGTAATTGGATAATTGTCAATTTTGAATAATACTACAGGGTTACCAATTTTCGCAAAGTACTGTATTAGATACAGTGTTGTTTTGTACTTGATATGGTATTAATTAAACAATTATGAAACATAAAATAAATATTAGAAATGAATGTAGTATTTTTCCTTGCCCTTATCCCCTATTACTTGAGATAGTTGGTACTCAAAGGGTTGGTGTCAGGCACGCGGAATGCTGTAAAACCTAACCTAAAATCTTGAGCAGTATGGATTGGAATGTTGTCATCCCAATCACTCTTTTGTAACGACGTCTGGCCAATATTAATGGAAGAAGAAACATACTGCGGCGATCCCAGATCAACTGGGAACAGGGCAGGAAGAAGAAGACAACCATAAATCACGCCTACTTATCCCCAAAGGGGTGTATTAACACCATTTCGCATTATCCATCCGGCATTTAAATCGCAGTAGGCGATATACCACGGTAAAAACTACATAGCGGATACGCCTGTAACACAAGCGCGATAAAGGATCCGATTTATAGAAAAGTAATCCAGCTCACTGGTTCAAGGTTGCGTTTAAACGGATGAGACAATGGCAGCTTCATTCGCAATAAGCTCAAATGTTGTGTGAAACGCGGCCGGTTTACGGTGCCGTATAAAACGGTATAAACCGAATGGGGCGTAGGTTCGCAGGGCATCTGGCGCTTCGGTACATGTGCAAGCTATTTTTATCGTTCACCATTCACAGAACTGATATCGGTTACGCCTTTAAAATGATTAAAAGGCGCGCTTTCTGTGTTGTCGGCGTCTGATGTGACGCGTAATGCGCTAGTTGGGATAAAACAAGAGATCTCTCGTGACATTTCGCGTCAATAGCTTCTGGGTTTAAAAACTTCTTCCTTTTTTATGTGTATAATGGTTCACCAGATTAAAGTAACCTAACCAACGCGCTAAAATAATAATTTATATATTTTTACAACAACCGCTGCTTTGAGAAACTTATATTGATGATGCATTAATAAGATTGGATGAAGAGAAAGAAGAATGTAAGGATCGTAACAAGTAGAAAAAAGTGTACTCTGTCTACCCCTGTGGGAGAAAGCCGTAATATAAATATGTATGTAGCTCGCCAATTAAATACAAAAAAAAACATCTAATATCAGGGTGGCGTTGGAGTTTAGTTTTTAACACTTACCTACTCCTATACCGTGTTTTAATTAAATAGTTATGTGTGTACACATCGCTTCTTAAATACAAAAGAGTTCCGACTCAAAAATGCATTCTTGCAACAATAAGTCTTAAGGCAACAAATTTAGAACACACAATGTTTCTAAGTATTTTTTGTGTTTCGTCTCTCTTATATTGATCGACACAATACATAGGTACAAACGGCAAGCTAAGCTTATGTTTTACCTACACGGAACGATAAACATTACACTCGTACTTCTAATGAGAGCTCAGAGAGCAATTAGCGCTTAAGCACAACAAAAGTTTAAATTGGGAACAGATCTTTTATTACGGCCCTACCTGTCGTGTATTTGCTCATTAAACATGCTCAGCGTTGTCTTCGACTTGACTTATTTAATGTCTACAATCTTATAACTAAGGACGCCGGGAGCGACGCTAGGATTATTCCGAATCACGGTTCAGCATGATATAGTGTTATTCGATTTACTTTGTTTTAATACGTAATGGGTATTGACCATTGCAACCGGCACCAATGGCTGAACACACTTTCCGAAGCACAAAGGAACAGGAGTTAGGTAGATTTGGCCCCATCTAGTGATTTAGCCTTCGCGAACATTGCTAGCCTATGGAGCTCCTCAATGATACGTTATAGCGAGTGCTAAATAATTTAGTAATTTCAGTTAATCAACTATATTGTTTTTTTATGATAACTGCCAGAAATTCTATACATAAGGCAATTGATAAATATCAAACACTATAGTGCTTTTTATATTACAATTAAAATTTGGTATAACTCTTGCCTTTATCAATTCTCGGATTGTGCTTTAGTGCACTGCTATAGTGCTTTGGTTTATTTCAAATGCTATAGTGCTTTTAAAATCTCTTTTCAATTACTCATGACTACTATTATGATGAGATTTCTAATAAACATGTTTTGCACTTTGTATTTTGAATTAACTTAAGGTTAAAATTAAAGTTGCTTCTCTATTTGTCATAAGCTAAAGAAAATGAAAAGCCTACCTTTTGTGCACTACAGTGCTATGTTTATTATCTTGCGATGATAGCTAAAGGCCGCATGTCTCCATTTACCCTAATCCGGTTTATATTAGCGTACCTACTGTTTCGGTCGTTATATTCAAGCCACGTTATCAAGAAGCGACATTTGCTTCGCATAGCTCATAATACCTATGTTATCCTATGTTAATTTCGAGGTATCATCTCGACAAACACAAACAACAAGTTTGAATCGACCCTGCAACCTATCTGTGCCTGGCAGACAGACGGGTTTTGGTTTGAGCTGGATTGTGAAATCCATTGCCAGAATAAAAGAAATGGCTCCCTGAACAGTCACCCACCTACTCTAAATATATTTTATAAAGGGTCTAGGTCAAAGGGATTTCAGTTTCTGTTGACAAACTGAATATTAATGTGTGACCATTTTGTTTTGTGAAATGTTGGTACGTTTTATAACCTTGTATTTTCAAATTACACCAGTAAGTATACCAAAATCTGTGAAATGACATATAGCGTCGAACCTAAGTTGCTATTGAAATAACCTTATAGTCAAGCGTTGACTTTAACAAAAATAAACTAGGTACCTATTTTAATTTAAAGAAAAGTCAGAACCATCGGAAAAGCGGATTTATTTCATACAAGAAACAGAGTTAATTTAAGTCATCTCTTGTTTTAAATACCACCCGAAAGGCGGATTTATTTCACACAAGAAACACATTTCATTTAAGTAATTTAGTGTTTTAAATACCACCACCCTTCACCCAGTCTGAGACAAAATTCGGAGTTCGAACCTCTGGACAAAAATTGCTCATTTTAACTTTCACATTAAAAATATTACTATAAAATAAATAACAACTCCTGTAAATTGTTTCCTAGCTTCCAAACCTTTGGGCGCTATCTCCTGTAGCAATCAGAAATAGTGGAAGAATTCTTCGATTCTTTATTGCCCCGCTTTTAGTGAACTCCTGGCAAACAATAACCATACAAAGGGGCTTTCAGACAGCCCGTTGCTTTTGTCTGGCGCGAGACAGGTTCCTCCTAAGTGTATTATTGACTGCTTGCACCTATATAGGGGTAGCTAGGGATATTATTATACGTGTCAAATGCTTTCAGACTTCCTGGTTTCTTTTTCAGAGAGTAATATTTAAATTTGAAGTTCTGGTTTCAAGTAACTTCAATTAATAATATGAAGGATATTTGTTTTATTGACAACATAAATTTTTCAAACGAACCCACAAATTGGTTTGAGGCATATATATATAACCCAAAAATTGGTGGTTTGAAATCAAACTACTTGCGATTCACTTATAGTTAAGGATTGGTTGTAAGAAAAAGCATTTTAACGCTTTTTATTAGTCGCTAGTCCTTCTCTTATGTGGGTTTATTTTCTATTAAATTATAGCTTTAATCCTAATTTCTAAATTCTGAATAACACTCGAGCACCATACATTTATTTGGTCTTTATTCGGTCTTAAAGTATTGCACGAAAACATGTTTAATTCTTTATGAAAAAAAATACGCACGCACCGAATTCAAAGGTCGCTTCAAAAGTCTGAAAGTCAAAAATGCCAAAAGCGACATTGTATATTATATTTTATTATTTTTAGCCTTTCAAGTAAATCATTTTGCACAATTCTCGGTAAACATCTTGTTTACGCGACAGACAAGCCCGGATTAAGTCTAGCAACTTTCATTGAGTTTCATTCAGGCGTTTTTCTTCGTCAAAGCATTTTTCCCGGTGTGATTCTGAGGGTAATAGGAAAAGTTGTAACAAGTATTCAGAACGCAGTACATGCCATTAATATTCCGAGACGCGGCGACTATATAAAAGTTTAGAGAATGTTACGCCCCGGTTTATTATGTACTGATAATAGCTTGTCTGTAACAACGTCGGCAATCTTGGCGAGCAACTCCTTTGACGAGATAAGCAAGTCTTTTTTTTAATTTGTCTTTCGTATATCGAAGCAGCTCTGTAGGCCTAATTTGACTTATTTACAGGGAACAGCAAGTCATTGGAATTATGCTTTCATCACCAGCCCTTTAATGTCCCCACTGCTGGGGCACGGGCCTTTCCTATGGATGGAAGAATATAGGGAGATTGGGCCAAACCCACCACGCTGGCCCAGTGCGGGTTGGTGGATATTAGCGACTGCAGATACAGCCGGTACCAACGGCTTAACGTGCCTTCCGAAGCACGGAGGAATTTGAGATAATAAATTTTTGGTCACCCATCCAATGACCGGCCTTAGCGAAATTGCTTAGTTTACGCAATCGCAGGCCAAGCGCGCTGTGCCACTGCGCTAGCGAGCTCCTACGTGAGGATTTATGCTTTACTTTAGTCAAATTAAGGTTGACAGTCGATTGGAGATATTTGATATTTTTTTCTAAGTTGTAGAGTCTACATTCGTTAGATTCCACTTCAAGGTATTTTATTCACTCATTATTAATCTTCTGAACCTCAATATTTCAAAGCAACTTCTACTTAAAACAGAACATTAGACACAAACGTACATTAATTACGGCCATTTATTCCCGAAGGGGTAGGGACTAGAGAGAGATGTATTGTGACACCCACATATCGCCACAACAATGTTCATCGGGAATTCACCAGGCAGGAATTTCTACCAGACATGCCCGCGCCGATCTCGTTTGTATAGGCCAGACTGACTGTGGTGGTCCTACACTAGACAAAAATCGCACAGACCTTATAGAAGCGAGGCCCGGCGGGCATGTCTGCAGGCATGCCCGCTGGCATGTCCGAGTAGTCAATTCCCCGCTTTAGGCCCAACATAATATAAGCCGTGTGGTGACGGCAGAGTAGAATACAAATATCACCACCCCTAATCTTTCCCGTGGGTGTCGTACAAGGCGACTAAGGATCAGTGATTAGGAATGGGCAGCAGCTTTCCTCTTATACCACCTAGCAATAGCAATGTACTGCGACTTTTGTGCCCGATAAATGGCAATAGGCTCGCCACCTATTACATGGGACCTAACATAATTGGCGAAACGTGGGTGCTAGTTCACCCCTGCCTAACCCTTCGGGCATATAGGCGTGATTTATGTATGTATGTATAATTTATGGCGATCGATGCTTAGGATATTCACAAGGGACCTAACGTGCTAACATTTTGCTAGTGATGCGTGGGACTTTGACACCTTTAGTATTGAATGTGTCGGGGATAGCTTCGTTGGTGGATCGTGTCGTGGGTGACAACCATATTGCGCATCCCCTCTTCTCCTTTAGACGCACAGGTTTTCGATGTCTAGGGTCTTGATTATTCATAAGTGTATTCCAATACTACCAAATATGAATAAACGAATTGATTTTAATTTATTACGTAGCCGTAGACGGAATTTTAAAGTTCTACGTTTCAAATCGATTTAAACGACAATTGAAACGAAGAATTGTTCCGCATTCTTCAGCCAGACAAAAGTTCATTGCAAGCAAGGGGGAAAGGATTTCATACAAATGGAAACATTTATGTTCGAACTCGCTAAGCCCATTGTTTGTATAAAGCGCCGCCATTTTAACCGTATGCAAATCTATTTCATTGATCTACTGAGTTACTGTATTTTGTACACATAAGAGCCGTATTATTATAACAATTACGTATAATTAGATTTACATTTCTATTCCAAGTGTTTCCGTATGGCAGAATTCAAATAATCGCACATCACGATAAAGGGTAGTACAATTTAAAATCTTCTCTTCACTATCTACGTTTTTTTTCGCTCCCAGGCCAATTCAAAATATTGTTTCATAATTATTTCATCGACAGGATATTTCCCTACGGCTGACCTACAGTTACATGCAATGATAAACAAAATACACAAACATAAAGCATTAGCTACTTCGATTGCTGTGATTAGCACGAATATGAGAAAATATGACATCACCGAAAAATTTACACAACTGCGTATTACCAAATAAATAATGACGACTAAATGTTAAGTCAATAAAATATTTACAGCTGACTCCCTTTATTTAAATTTTTTGTCAGTGACAAAAAGAAAGAGGTCTGATTCTGCAAATGTCTATAACGTATTTATTTACTTTTTGACATGGTTCTTTTTACTAGGACCGAAAGTATGTTCGGTTCTTAGGCTGGTGTTCACCAACACATAAACAGAGGATTATTATTTAACCGACGATTTTTGACATTTGCCTGTTTGGAGAAATTGTCAAAAACTGCCGGTTATATTTTAATCGTTTGGTTTACGTGTTGGTGAACCTGGGTCTTAGTAACCGTAGATCAAGCTAATAACTCCATTAAAAGCATTTTCTTTGCAGAAAGCTTAAAAGAAATCGAATATAAATTATATATTATAAATAATACATTCCAAATTAAGAAGATAATTCTTCAGGGACCCTCGTATATAAAGTTTCGATGTTAACAGACCTTAAGGTCCTAATTGTAATTAAAACTTCTAAGCCGCACGGCTTATGTCTGCTTTAAAGCATAATAATTATATCACAATATATAAAATATACACGCTCTTAATTAATGAAACGTAGCCGCTCTAATAGCGATCATAAAATAATGTTATGGCTTTAGCCATCGCAAGTAAGCCTGATTTATATTTACGACTTGTCAACATAATTTAGCAAGGTCCTATATTCGCTACAATAAGCCACTGCTCAAGTGTCGACATTTTACGAGAGCCCGAGGATCATGACACTTGGCCATTAAAATAAATAGCCAAGTAGAATATTACACCTCGAAGAGAAACTGTAACTATGTAATGTACAGTCTTACACTTAGGATGTACATACTGTCTTCTTCTCCCTGCCCTGTTCCCAGTCTATCTGGGGTCGGCGCAGTATGTTTCCTCTTCCGTTCATATCGGTCTATATAGGTAGGATGTACATACTGTACCTACTGTTTATTCTGAATCGGTTTCGGCTAATCGTTTTGAAATTTTGATATAAAAGAAATTTCACGGATTCAACTTCCTTAGGTATATAAGGTAACATCTATACCTACTTGAATAGTATTCTCGTTTAAAGTTCCCCCTGCTGGGGCATAGGCTTTCTCTATAGATGGAAGAAAATAGGGAGAATGGGCTATAATTCACCAACATGGTCCACTGCAGATTGCTACAAATTAACGA
This sequence comes from Cataclysta lemnata, assembly GCA_963931975.1. NCBI lineage: Eukaryota > Metazoa > Arthropoda > Insecta > Lepidoptera > Crambidae > Cataclysta > Cataclysta lemnata. Next base: position 10,851,321 of record OZ008347.1, read on the forward strand.
CTGCAGAAGCAACTGCTTAAAGTGCCTTCCAAAGCACGGAGGAACTAAAGAGTCAAGATTATTGAATACCTATCCAATGACCGCGGCCTTTGGGATAATTTGCTTAGTTTACGTAATCGCAAAACCAGCTTTAGATTACTATTATCGCAGCAAAGATCACACGAATAGTTACCTACCACATTTATCTCACTACTGTGACATTTTTCCATCATCATAACTCTACGATACGAAATATATTTTAATATACGTTCCGTTTCATAATGTAAAACAGTAGTGTTCGCCTGGGATCTATGTAAGATAGACGCGTAAAATTTTATTTATGGATCGTAAAACTGTTCTTACGGGAAACCGTCGGTTCTAGTATTTTTTAATCTTTTCCAAATGAATTTTTTCTCGTGTAAAGTTACGTAAGAGGTGTGATAAAACAAATGGCCGCATTTAAAACATGATATTTTGGAGTTTGACTTAGTTATTTGGGGGATTTATTTACTAAATTAGATAGCTTACTCTGCGAAGCACCAACTTCTCTAGATTTATTTGCATGGAGATGTAATTTTAGAGCTATATAAAGCTTTATGAATGTTTATTACGTACACGGTACACGTGTTCATTTAATGGCCAGATAACGCTTATCTGATGACGTTATATTTGCATACACCAACACCACGCGGTCTGCGAGGTCGCCCTATGGCGTTAGGCATATAATCTAATTTGGTGAGCCGACGTTGATATAATTTGTAGCGAGTGTTGCACCTCGGGCAAAATTGTAATTTAAAATGCTGAAATCTACTCAAAATGCATGAAAATATTATATGTAAAGCTTGTGAGCGTTGGTTTTGCTATTACACTCTCTCACATCTGTGTTTGGGTTTATCATCCTCCGCGGTATCTCAGGTTTGTTTCACAGTACGTTTCTTGACAGGGAGATGTCATCGAGCCATCCAATCCCTCACAAATTATATCATCTTTCACACCGTAAACGTGCTTGTGATTAATGAATTTCTAAAGGTTATGGAAAGGTTGGTTGGAACGACAAAGTTACAATCCACACCGCTCAGGAAAAAATACAAAGTCAACTAATTTCACGATCAGCTTGGCTGAATAGCTTTAACGGTAGCTTTTCGCCAAGAGTTCAGACGTTCGAATCCTGGAAGGGGCAAATGTTTGTTAGAGAAACAGACAGAATCATAAATTCCAATGGATTGAAAACAATCTCCTACTAAAGACAAATATTTGACGAGAGTGGCATAATGTGTGGCAGTTAAGTTTTTAACTCAGATAGACCTCAGTTGAAATGTGTGTCGTTAAGGCAACAGTAGGTACTTTATTAAAAGGTAGTAGGTAGTACAAATTACGCAAAAGGTATTTTGTAGCAATAGACGTTGGCGGGTTCACACGTTAGTATAAGCTCGTTGGGCCCCATCAGCGGGCTCTAATGACCGCTTTATGCCCCACCCTTTTTACGACCTTTTCAAATATTGTCGCCTCGTAAACTTAGTCGCATAAGCGCACGCGTTTGTAACAATTTGGGCCAGAAATATTTGTTTATTCTAGAATTTTCATTAAGTTCAAGTCGTTTAAGGTAATACGAATGCGGTCTGTATGACCGAAAAGTAATGCTATAAGACCTGTTTAAGAATAGAATTAAATTTAAAAAAAAACTAAAATTAAAATGTATAACGATTTCTTAACAAATACTGCTCATGGTTTTCAAATACATACGTCAGCATAAAAAACTAATATAAACATGCCAAAACAAACCACAAAAAACACGACACAAAAACAAACAAATAAATGACATAAATTAACAACTCCAAAATACAATAAAAACGTAAATCAAAATATTCATGGTTAGATACTTTACCTGTTGGAGATTTTAACAAAACAATAATGATATTACGACAGTAAAATAAAATGGAACGAATCGAGTCTATTCATATAGGTATGTACAACATATTCAAGGTTATCGTTTTATTTTTATGTTAATATATTTCAATGCTTTATTCTACACGACAAATAACGCAATTGTTAGCAGAATACTAATGTTTGTTATTGTAAATGAAAGGAAAGAATGTATTGATAATATATACAATAACATAACAGGACAGTATTCTTATACAACTATACAAGAATACAAAGATAAATAGCGTTTAATATATCATATTCAAATGACTGGATAAACGATCTTTGGTCAATATTGTAACTTCATAATTATAAATAGGATATGAAGGAAACAGAATGTTACTTTGGAAAAATTATCTCCTTAAGCGAGTTAAAAACGCTGTTTTTGGGATATTCTAAACTAGTTTTGTTTGTAATCAATTTTAAGGTAAACTTTTCTATTTTGTTTAAATATAAAAAAGACAAGTCTATCAATGAATCGTTCTAAATTTAAAACCCGGAAATTAACCAAATTAAACGATAATCTTTTGTTAGTGAAAATTTAATATGTGATGTTTGAAATTGGGCATTCGTACTGTCGATTGTTATGGGTTGACACACACACAACACAATTAGGGCGAGTCTTAAGATTATACCTGGCGATGTGGAGCGAGCCTTGAACGTCGGCGTTATCATGACGGTCTCTGTAAATCACAATCAAAACCGTCAACATACTATCAACCACGTGTATATACTTCCTATTGATAAGTTATCTAACTATTCAAGAGCATATACTAGTGTTCTTATTATCGTTCCCTACTAATAAGATAATGTAGTTAATTAAACTGAAAAGTGTAATTTTCTTTTTACAACTTTCAGCCTTTTAAACGATACAATGACACCAGTGACCAGAAAAGAAAAGTTTTGGTTCAATTATAGCAAATTAGGAGCAAAATTAACCAATAGAAGTAACCAAAAAGATTTTTACATTACAGAAAAACAATCCGGAAATAAAAATTGAGTGATTAATGACCGAAAAGATAATAAATTTCACTTAGGTAATGCCATGTTTAATACATGGTAAAATTGTTGTATTATTAAAATTATATTCATTGATTCATACCTATTCAAGTTTTAGTAAGAATAAAGAGAAGAAATCAATACCTTATTATTATTATAAGTACGTACTAATAAATAAAATATATAGGATTTAATCTGCTATATTATAATATGCTCTACATTTTTATTCCAATTGCCATCATAAAATGAAATCCCCAATAATTTTTGCACTTCTATTTTTGGAATATATTATGAACAAACAGCTCTTAATGTTGACTTGGGAATCATGTCATAATATGCGTCTGTCGAAATGGTTCGTAATTTAGTATTAATAATTTTAATTTTGAAAAAACTTAATAATCATACAAAACAGTACAATTTGAAGTGCTAATAAAAGTAATACCTATAGAAAACAACGGATAAACTTTTGAACTTTAAAAGGATAAATCAAGTACAATTTGTCAGTGAAAGCTTTGAGATACAGTTTAAACAGAAGACGACCACATTATCTTAAGTCAATCAAGATAAAAAGGTAAGGGAAAAACATCTCAGGTAACATTCCGAAATCCGTTTACGACTAAAACTATTTGTTGAAGACGAATTCCGAATCGAAGATCAAAACATAAACAATGAACTAATAGAAAAGTAATATCAAATTAACACTAGGAGGAGTGAATTGCAATTATTTTGTAAATATACTATGCAATAAACTAACATAATAATAATTTTGAAAACAATAATTACCAAGCCATCTGAATTTAATTAAAATCGTATTCTATTTATTACTTGAATATCACAATACTCAATGTATGTCACAGTTTTCTGGCCAGACTTACAATTACAAAGTATTACTTTTAAATCAAATTAAACAATCCATTTGTTGTTGTTTTCAACTTCAATTCGATTTTAGTTTTCGGAAGTAAAAAGGGTCTCCATTTATGCTGATTATTGTTAGTTATAGGAGAATAACGTACATAACAATATCCTCTATTTGTTACGGTGACAACGTGCCTGTAGTAGGTAATAGCGTGAACAGAAACGGTACATTCAACCATCCAACCTAATAAATGCGGAAACCTGTTGTATATTGTCGAGAATACGTCTGTGAATAAATACTATTGAATGTGATAACGTTATCGTGTTGCAACAACAATGTAGTATTTGACACTATTCTGTTTTATCTGTAGCCAAAATACTCGTCCGTTTAATGTTTGAAGCATGGTTGTTGTTTACGGTATTTTGATGTCTGTTTTTGTATTGGTGTGTTGTGGAATTATACCTACAGAAAACGTAACATATATCGGTTATCTGGTTGTACTATATCGTAACCGAACTGGGATTTTGAGTCATAATAACCTGGTTTTGTATATTAGTTGGCAAAATTTTGCTATTGAATAAGGGCACACCTTACAATGATTTACTGAATGATCAAAACCCTTTTGTAATTAGAAAGGTGTCAAAACTACCCCAGTGGAAGAAAGGTCTGATATATGTATGTTCGTATAGCATATGTCGATTGATCATGGGTTACTATACAACAGCGTTGCAATAAACCGAGAGGTTCCAATCAGATGAGGGATCATAATAGGAATAGGCCGAGTTGTATCATAAGGACCAACGGATATCTAAGCTAGTTGACTGAGGTGAAGGACATGGGTCAGGCATGCGTCACTCTCGGCCCGTAAACGACGGCGCTAAACCAATATTGAATTAACGTGAACAGAATAATTGTGGAGAAAGCCTCTCTGTGTGCTTATCTTAGGCGCGCCTCGAACTAGAGCCACATACTGCATGGTAATTGTGTCTGGTTTATTGGTATTGGGCTAAATTTACATTACATTACTGCGGCACGGTATATGGGTAAATTACATACATAAATCATGCCTCTCCGAAGGGGTAGGCAAAGGTATACTAACACCCACTTTTCCACAGTTATGTACCTTATATAGTTGTAATAAGGGCGAGCCCATTGCACCCTATCGGACATGCTAATCTCAGTATTGTAGGTACCTTAGGTACCGAACCCTGCTACTTCTTCCTCATTACATTTATAACCCTTAGTCGCCTTGTCAGACAACCGCGCAAGAGACGGGGTGGTGATAGTTGTATTAAGCTCTGCTGTCCCACATCCAAACTTTTGTAAATAATATGTTACAGGCAACATTGGATTATCACAAAAATACATACAGTGTTTAATTTCGATATTACAATGAAACATGCTGACTTTGAAAATTAATTGGAACATTTTGACGGTTTTGTCTAACGTGACGTGAAAGTGTATTTAGAGGTAAGAATAAATAAAATGTATGTTATAAAAATCGCGAAAAATTATTCTAATAATATAGGGACATAATTTTTGACAAACATTTCTGACCTTTGATTTGATTCCTGATAATATTTTATAGCATATACTTAATGTGGAAGTAACGTAAGTTAACGCAGTCCGTTTTATCATTTGTATCGCTCAGACGGCATCGAGTCGAGCTATCCTTTTAATTCATATCATTCATCACACCCGGAAATTCGCTTATAGATAGATGGAGACAAGTGATGGAATTGAAAGGACCATGTCAAGAGATCGATGAACGAAAGGAATTATTGGGGAGACAATATTCCGGCCGCATGCCTCACACCACTCCTCATTATTTTATAACAATATAGGTATTGTTGTTGATGGTATCCACCGTATAACCCTTAGTCGACTTTTATGACACCCCTGGGGTGAGAAAAGCTCGCGAATGCTACGATATGTTTTTGGTCTTAAAATATGGACGACCTTATGGTTATTATTAATTAGTACAATATTATTACCGTATTTTTTAATAATAGGATACATTCATAAATCACGCCTATATCCCCGAAGGGGTAGGCAGAGGTGAACTAGCACCCACGTTTCGCCAACTATGTCAAGTCCCATGTAATAGGTGGCGAGCCTATTGCCGTTTATCGGGCACAAAAGTAGCAGTACTTTTGCTAATTTGCTAGGTGGTATAAGAGGAACGCTGCTGCCCATTCCTCATCACTGATTTATCCTTAGTCGCCTTGTACGACACCCACGGGAGAGATTTGGGGTGGTGACAATTGTATTCTACTCTGCCGTCACCACACGGCATTTTTTAATAATATCTAACTATAATAATTGGCCGTGTGGTGACGGCAGAGTAGAATACAATTGTCACCACCCCAAATCTCTCCCGTGGGTGTCGTAAAAGGCGACTAAGGATAAATCAGTGATGAGGGATGGGCAGCAGCGTTCCTCTTATACCACCTAGCAATGTACTGCGACACTTTTGTGCCCGATATATGGCAATAGGCTCGCCACCTATTACATGGGACCTAACATAATTGGCGAAATGTGGGTGCTAGTTCACCTCTGCCTACCCCTTCGGGGATATAGGCGTGATTTATGTATGTATGTCTAACTATAAGTAGCAAATTAGATTACGACCCAAAACTTAATGCTTTTCCCGAGGAAATCTTTCATATTTTCAAGGGTTTCTGTAAATGCTGCAGACAGCGTTTTATACCTTACGTAATTTATATAAGACTCCTTATACTATTCACAAATTGTGATACAGAAATTCTATCCATTCCGATTAGTAAATTTGATGGCAGACGAAATGTATAAAAATAATTGGGAAGCCAAATAATGATTTGAAACCACGAATAAATCTGAGGTGGAAGTTTCCGAATTTCACTTCAATTAACATATTTCTGGAACGGAAATTGACGGGAGTCATTTTTCATTGACGCCACACAGTTTTCATTTGATCATTTCACTGGCTGAAAATGGATGTAAGGTCCCTCTCAGAATCTTTTCTGGGTTAAGTGGGATGCTGTAGTAAGTGTAAATGTAGCTTCATTGCGTAAACAAAATAAATAAACAATAAACGTGGGTAGCTCCATTGCGCAACCAAAATAAATAAAAACGTTCGTTTATTCAGAGAAGGTAAAATAACAGACACCCGTGAACCGTCCAGAAAGGAATACGCAAACATCGGAAGCCCATAAGGCAAGAAAACATTAACATTGAAGTAATTAATTCAAACTTTTTGATATTATTATGCGTTCAATCGAAATTCAACTCAATTTTTTTCGATCGGTAAGTTAATCGGGCTCTTTTGAGCAATCCCAAGCTTCAATTCCACGAAGCCACGATCGATTATATTGATCTTACTTATAATGGCGTCAAAATAATTATATTTTATAAAGAAGTCGTGTGGTGACGGCAGAGTAGAATACAATAAGTCGCCAATCCTACCTCTGTCCTACCCATGGTACGCTCGGTTCGTTCGCTTTTTGTGGTCGCAATTCTAACCTGACCGATTTTTTAATAATAGAACAAGCATGTAAATACTTGAAAAACTTTGAAATGCAGGTAGAACTAGTGACTTCATTATTTTCAGTGTGACGATCGAACTAATGAGAACAAGCCGCTATTACATAGGATAGGACATAATTAGTCAAAATGCGGGATCTACCACGTCGCGGATATATAAGTGTGATGGATATACCTATGTATGTCACCGCCAACTAGCTTAATTAGCCGTTTAATAAACAGCCCAACCTGTTTACTAAACAGCACCGTACAACAGCCTGGCAAAAATATTACTATTTACCGACATGGAGTTGGTAAGTTGGTTATGTTAGTATTTGAACTAATGAACAGCACGAGCCGAGCGAGCGAAGCGAGCGTGCCGCGGCACTGGCCTTTGAGATTTGTGCTTTTATAGAATTAGTAAAAATCGTATTCCGCAAGAAGTACAGTGTGGCATTAAGGCCCTATTTCAAAATCGACAAGTAAGTTCTGAGTAGCTTACTTGGCAGATCATTTGGCATTACAAATGCCAAAAGATACTAATATCAAATATATGTCGATTGACCTGCCAAGTAAGCTACTCAGAACTTACTTGTCGATTGTGAAACAGGCCCTAAAACAAACTTTAGAACTTGAGCTTCGTGCCTTACCCATCCAGAGAAACCAGCTTAAGTACGATTTTGCAGCAACCGGCGGCTAGCACTGGTATTGGCAACGGTCGCTCCGTGAAATCGAATTGGCCCGCAGTCAGAGACGAAAATAAGCAGGTACAAAATCGCATTCGGCGGAACTGAAACCGAGGCTCAGGTGTGCGGGACCGGCAAGCCAATGAATCAGCGATAGATTGGGAAATACGCTTCAAAATCATAGTACTGCCCTCGTGAGACAAAAAACGTTTTCTCAGCAGAATAAATTCTATTCGATTTTAATTTTACCATTATATAAATGTTAGAGCCGTGTGGTGACGGCAGAGTAGAATACAATTGTCACCACCCCAAATCTCTCCCGTGGGTGTCGTACAAGGCGACTAAGGATAAATCAGTGATGAGGAATGGGCAGCAGCGTTCCTCTTGTACCACCTAGCAATAGCAATGTACTGCGACTTTTGTGCCCGATAAATGGCAATAGGCTCGCCACCTATTACATGGGACCTAACATAACTGGCGAAACGTGGGTGCTAGTTCACCTCTGCCTACCCCTTCGGGGATATAGGCGTGATTTATGTATGTATGTATGTATAAATGTTAGAAAAATTAGTACAAAGATTTTGGTGGTTAGAAAAAGAATTTGGAAACATGTGGAACGCTTCACGATTTTGCGTGTCATCCTTATCGTGTTATCCTAACATGGCCCCTGCGCAAGGATGACACGCAAAATCGTGAAGCGTTCCACATATTTTTAGCAGCGGACGCGGGTTCGATCCCCGCCTCAAGATCATAATTTTTCGAAATTCTTTTTATAACCACCAAAATCTTTGTACAGAATAAATTCATTTAATTGGCTTCAATAACTTAAAAAGTGGTAGGGAAGGAGTAGGCAGAGGTGAATTACCACCCACGTTTCGCCAATCAGGTTACGATAATGATAATAGATGGCAAGAATAGCCTATTGCCATCTATTGGGCACTATAAGAGAAACGCTGCTGCTCATCGCCGACTTCACCCTTAGTTGCCATGCACGACACCCGCAAAAGGGATGGGGGTGTTGAATTGCATTCTTCTCTTTGCATTCTCTTTGCATTATTCTCTCCAAAAAATGGCATCATACACACAAAGTTAAAGTTATAAAGTTATCTTATAACGTAATCATGGATATAGTAAAAATATCACTGTTACCATTTCAACTGCACTTGCCTCCTATGCTACAAAGATTATTCTGAATAACCCATGTTCAAAATAACAACTCTCTTTCCCGCAGCCGTAAACAAACCGTACGTACATTATTGACTGCACAATGGTCGAATACAGTCGATCCAGTCACAGTTACGTAACGCATACAATAAGGAGGATTCACTGGAATTGTCCATTTTATGCGCGCATCGTGTGTTGGGGCGCGGCGCGGTCACGCATGAGTTGCGCGGGCGCAAATAGAGCCCAGATCCTGTGCGCTGTGTGAACGGGCCGCGCCCCGTACAATTGGACCCGTGGATGTCAATGGGTCCAGCTGACTTGTAGATCTAGTTCATAATATCTTAAATTGAGAAATAACCATACATACATAAATTATAATTATCATTGTTTGTTCCTATAGAAAAAACGTCATGAAAATTCCGAAAAAAGTGTACCTATCTAATTTTTTTAAAACAAAATTACATGTAAACTTAAAAAACAAATACGTTTTGCTTGCGGGGATTATTCCAAAAATTAAATGTATGCAATGCGTCAAAATCAGAAAAAAATAGTTCATATAATAATTATAATCAATTTAATATTTTCGACAACAATTATACGCAAACCGGCCTCTCTCCTTCTTTTTCACACTTAAACTGAGTAGTTCTTTATAATAAAGTGAAGTTTCCCATATTCATTCAAGATCAAAACTTCATCATCAAGTGGTAACATTTTCAGTGAATTTTTAAAATAATTCCAGATCATAGTCCATAGTTATAGATTTAGAATTGACTTTTTTTATGGGCTCACTATTGTCATATCTATTGATATCCATCAATTGATCTCTGAAATAAGCCGCAGCATACGTATATCAATGGCAGACGACCATCGTAAGCCCGCAGTTAAATCGAGTCGTTTGGTCCAGGAAATAGGAACATTCTCGATGCAACAAGGGACTCACCGGGTCATTGTTGAGCTAGATGATAGTGCCAGTGGGGCAATATGGGAATTTAACGAATGATCTGAATTCAAATGTTGATATTATGTTCTTATTTGAGTCGGGGGATGCCGTCATCAGTATCACTAGCCATAATATTTGCATGTATATTGCATATTTGAAATCTAATTTATAGGCATTACTTAAAATAGTAAATAGATCTTCAAATTTAATTCTGGTGTTATGCTATTTATGATGTACGGGCAAGCGCGTCCATTTTCTTTATTTAGTCTCATCAGCACAATTTCAACCTACTTGTAAAATGCACCTTTTATTATACATAATTAATCATCAGTTCGTTCGCATACATCAAGCAAGCCGCGCGTTCTCATCTTACCATTAGACACATCCTAGTATAATCAAGTCTTTACATTATATCTTTCGTTTCTCCTATACTATCATCGTATCATACAATCTCCAATCTCCTCCCCTATCAAGTGGTACGGCATCCCCGTACCTGTCGGTTATTATATAGCCTATAACCTTTCTCAATAAATGTACTATCCAACACAAAAAGATTTTTTCAATTTGTACCAGTAGTTCCTGAGATTAACGCGTTTAACCAACCAACCAAACAAACTCTTCAGCTTTTTATTAATAGTATAGATAGTATAGATGATTAATAAGTATTTCATGGACTTTCAAGCCAAAACCTTGAGCAGTATGAAAATAATGTCATCCCAATCACTCTCCCTGTTCATCAGCACTAATCACTATCACCTTTCAGGTGTGATTGATGATAACAATTATCAAGGGATTGATTGATGACGTCTGATCAAAATTAATGGAGAAGAAAATAAACTGCGTCAACCCGAGATAAATTGGACAGACAAGGCAGATGATGATTTTATGCACTGTTTTTAATAACTTTACCTTTAAAAAATTACTGCAGTGTTATTACTGATATTTGAACTGTATTAAATTTTTCTAAAAATTTGTATCATTATTAGCACATTCGAAATAATACTATGTAGGTATGTACGAACAATACCACAATGCGTTATTCAAGAGGATACTCATAAATAGTTCACAATTGGCTTGACGATTTCCCTCTAGCGTTTGAAAGTGCTCTTATTTCCTGAGCTAAACGACATTCGATTTATGTCCTAGCGTGCGATGCACCACTGAGGTCCGTTATTGATAGAGCTGGACTTTCAAGAACAGAATTTAATCGGATAATACAGTCTCTTAGTTAATAAGAGCCGTTTCCTTGGAATTGCGAAAGACAATGTTATGAACTACTGTATCGGACTCTTATTGCATTAGTTATTAGAAACAAAACCATGATACAAATTTATAATCCCGGGAGAAAAATATTATTATAAATAATATTTAAGCTTATTTATTATTATATAACGAAAATAAACTTTTAGCCGACTTCTAAATTGAGAGTTATATAATTAAGAAAGAATGTAATGTATTGATCTAACGAAATAAGATTTAATAATCCACTTAAACTTGTTTCTATTACCTACTAGTTTATTTTTACATTCTGACATTTTCAATTATATTTTGCAGTAATTTTACTTTACATTTTGTGTCTTAAAATAATTGATTACGATTTGTTTTTCTTTTACTTTTATTATAAATATTTTCTATAAGAGCGTCATGTTATAAGGACATATCTATACGTTTGTGACTCCCAAAATTATAAATGAGTAAATCGTTCGCTGCCTAATGAGAAATTGAAGATTTTGTTGAAACATCTACACCGGCCCCAAGGAAAAAGCCACAAATCTCAAAAGCAATTTAATGTAATCCATACAAGACAGCTAAATCTCAGGGAGATAGATCACCAATTGTGAGATATAGGCGATTGTGTCCGCATACGTAATGAGGAGGTAATGGACCTGTGAGACTCGATCTGTGTCCGACTGTGAATGGGAATCACGACTTTATTGCTAGTATGTATTAAGCTTTCGAATGAATTGGAGTTCCGTTTAACTATTTAAAGATAATACGAGAAGAAATATATTTGACGGTATTTTGTCAATAATAAGTAAAAATACAAGACAAAAATAATCAATAAACAAAAAACTTGAGTTCTGTTATTTTCATTTGAAATAAAACAACTTTCACCGATTTAACTTTCGTACATTATAGTGTTTGGCATTGTTACTTTAACCCGACATTTCTATCACTTTACTACGGCCGTATCTAAAATTTATAAAAAAATTACTTAATGAAAATAGATTTTTCTTAAAAATATAACTTTCAAGAAAAATCGAGGCGTAATTATTTTAATTGCTAAGTCTATTTATGCCAAATGTATTATTCGATCTCTTCTGTACCTACCTTCCAAAGCAAAAGATGAGGAATGAAAGTAGGGTCCCCCATCCAATAACTGAACATTGCAAAATAGTTTAATTCACAACCCGAAGCTAGTGCTTACGCCACCAGGCTCCTCCTGATAATCACAAATTAAATTATGAATTGAAGCCAGCGATAAGGCAATAATTTTCCCAATGACTAAAGTGGCCCTAATAGATTACCGACGTAACTACTAACGTCTCTTAATGAATGAGCCGAGCCATTGATTGGCTGTATTAAGGAAACAGTTACCTACCTCACTCGACTTAACCGTGTCACAGTAAAATTTAGACGTGGTTTCTGTACGCGTACGATTCGCGCACATTAAAATTTGTCGGCATCGTGCGCGTAGCACGCAGCGTATGTGCCGCATTTTCTAGAGGCCTCGAACATAATACATACATAAATCCCGCCTATATCCCTAAAGGGGTAGGCAAAGGTGAACTAACACCCGCCTATTGCAATTAACAATAGGCTGCCCGCCTATTGCCATCTATTGGGCACGTAAATTTCAGTATATGAGAAACGCTGTCATAACCCTTAGTAGCTTGGTACGACACCTCTGGGTGCGATAGGGGGTGGTGACAATTGTATTCTGCTCTTACAAGTTACTTACAGTGTGGTGACACACGACAATACTCGTAATGATGGTACGAATACTTAATAATTGAGTACTATTTGGGATTTTTCCTAAAACATAATGAAATCATCACTAGGACTGCCGACCAGCCGACCACCCAGCCTTATTCCCATGGTGGAATAGTAATAAATATGGATGGCAGTCAAACCATATGCGTAACAGCATTTACCAATACCGGTCGGCAGTCCGTTTGTACGCGAGCTCGGAATACTTGCATGCGCGACACACCATAAAAGGTACCGCATAGATAAGTATGTTGTTGATTTACGAAGGAAAGAGACGCATCTTAAAACTTGGTTTGTTTGTAATAGAAACCCATCTGTTTCTATTACTGTATGGTCTCAAAAATATTTAAGGCGTGGCCCAATTAATCCACGTGCTGTTATAGCCGGAGGGCCTCCTTCATTAACTATGCTTATGTGTCAGATAAATTAGTTGATAGTTATTAAAAATAAAGCAAACGTTACTTAATTAACTGACATGCATTTTAATGTTTATATTTTAGTTGCATTTATATTGCAGTTTTCTACAAATTTATTTTAATACTTTCCTACAAATTTAGTACTTAATTGTTAGAACTAGCACATTTTTAAGATACTCTATGATGTGGTACCTTCCATTAAATCGTCCGGACCAATCCTGTTGCTGATTTATAATTTGCTGCATCGTGATTCGTTGCGAGGATAAACTACGTAAATCTGATTATTGTATTTAATTTATATATAGATAGGTAAATTTATATGGTTGATTGCCATCAATATTTGAAATCTAAACAAGGTTACAGGTTTAACACCACTACCAATAACTACGATTTTAGTTGCAATGTATCAAAATAAAGGATTTACGACAAAACAACACTTCAATCGAAAGAGGAGGTTACCTTAAAAATATATGTCAGATATTATTTTAACTAAATTATTGTCATAATTTAACCTCATAAAACTTTACTCGCTATATTAGTATGTTACTTTATTTTGCCTATACCTTTCGCGTTTGAAACGATTCGTATATCACACATTCGACGTTAATAATTGCTAATGGCTGTGCTTAAAGCCACATAGTTAACGGACCAGCGATGATCTTACGACGTGCGCTTAACAAAATATGTTGAGTCTCGATTTGCCACGATCATCTCCGATGCGTTCACCAGTCGCGGCCATTAACCTACGCGACCCACTATCATAACTTGTGCGTGTTTACTTTCGAGAAGCCAGATCATCTGTTCTGGTGCTAACATAAATAAATAAATATTTTTACACTCACACCTATCATCTAGCCCAAAGTAAGTAGCCTAAGCACTTGTGTTATGGATACCAGATGGCGGACATATTTTTAATATAATTCTGTATATAAATGTTGAAAATATACTACACAAACATATACACAACCATGACTCGGGAACAAACATTTGTGGTCATCACAAAGTTTGCCCCTACCAGGATTCGAACCCGGGTCCTCTCGGCCGATACCCAGCAATCTGAGCATTCGACCAAGGCGGCCGTCATTTAGACAAACCAACATAAAAATGTGCGAGAGAAAAAGAGCGCGGTTTATTCTGCCGCGTCCGCATGGAAAATGGCAATACGTCCACTAAGCTGCGAATTATCGCCAGTTCCACTCTCCCCCAGCGATCTTTCAGTGCGAACAGCAGAAATTCCAATGCGAAATACTGGTTAATATCGGCGGAGATAAGCAGCGCCCGAAGAGCTACTAGAACGTTTTATAGCTACGTAACGCAAACGGAACGTGAAAATTTTCAATTAAATCACCGGCATCCACGGCTGGCCCTTCGGCGGTGTTGTAAGAAATTTGAATCCTGTGTCTCACAATAATAAACGTGACTTCTCTTTGAAGGGTCGCGTTTTTAAATACTTGTTCAAGCCCTTTACAATTTGAGTCTTTTATAGAAAGACTTAAGTCTTAAGAAAAAATATATCAAGACAGTCTTGTTCAAATAGCACGGTACTGACCTTTTACTAATGTTTACAATTGCTATTGATTGTTTAGGTAATATTATTAAATTTTTGTTTCTTTCTTGCGGTTGTCATACTCATGGATGTAAAGACAGTAATGATGAGTAATAGGCAGCAAGCAACACCCCTTTTATACCATCCTGGTCACATACTGCGATTTACGTGTAAGGAGCAATAGGTTCGCCCCCTATTACATGCGACCTAACATAATGGAGAAACGTGAATTTTATTTCATCTCCGCCTACCCCATTGGGTATCCATAGGCGTGATTTATGTATGCAATTTTAAACATAATTTTTCAATCAACATTTTTAGAAAGACACGGGAGAACTCAAAGACAAAATGGACTCGTGTCCCACGTAGCTAATTAGTCTTGAAACTTGTAAAACTTCACGAAATTAAAAGTATTTACTGTCGAAGTTCCAACTAACCTTCGGCGGAGATGAAAACGAAATCGGACGAAAGACGACACCTGGCAGCTATTTCCATAGTCGGGCATCAAATTTCCATACACGTATGTATGCGTGGCCTGCCCCCGAGCCAAATGGCCAATCTATCGAACGCATAGAATACAAAATGTATGAAACTTACGTATTATATATGTATATAATATTTACGTATAATATTGTGTATAATAATTGTGTCTTTATTTACGTAGTGTTAAAAATGGCACGCCTATCCACAGTTTCTATATCGCCTATTATGTGTACTCCCATGGTTGTCTGGAAGAGACTGCTGTTTAGCCTATTGTGCTGTTTCTTTAATCAGATGTGTTTTCTGTATATGTATGTTCATATGTGCAATAAAGTGTTTGTATTGTATCGTATTACATAGAAATAATACGCTAGTTTCATGCTTTTGTTTTCTATGCGTTCGAATAGATAAGCCACTTAGCCCTCTGGCAGCAAAATGCCAGCATAAAATTGATTATACAATTTTACGCTTCCTTAATTGAGCCGATTGAACACGAAAAAGGGCTTTCGCTACGACACCGTGGCCGACACCCACAGAGGTCGTCACCTCCACTGTCGCCGGATCTCCCACGTGAGCTTACACAATACCCTAAATATTGGAACTAATTCGGCTCTAATTGGTCGTTAATGAATCATTTGTTCATTTGCCCTTATACAGGTTTATATTCTCCAAAGTACTTGCTGCTTGAGCTTTTGTTATGAACACTAGAGAACGGATAAACGTAGACAGGTAATGATTTGTTAAGTTTTTGATTAGCATACCTGCAATGCAAAAAATTTGGTCAGAAAATGTGTCGACTTTTTGTGATATATTTTTTTTTACTAAGACTACATCAAATAACTGCCAGCGACTTTGACCACTAGGTCAAAATGCTAACTATTATATGTATTAAATATCAATAGTACCTAATAGAAAAAAATATAAAGTTAGAAATTTATTAGAAAGATAAAAATTTTCCTGGATTTAACTAGGTATTAGATACCACTCTTATTGGTCATCAGTCCAAGAGAGAGATCCAAATTACACTTTCGCTAGAAAGTGTTTTTAAATTGACACCGTCAATAACATGATTAACATTTCATATTAATTAGATAACTTCATTAAGAACATATTAATACTAAATTAAGCTTCATTAAGGAGTAAATTAACAATATTAATGATAATCATAATATTTGCCCAACTAATGTGCGAAGTGGTGCTTGACTTAAGTTGTGGATTATGGATAAAAACTATATAGGGATATACCGATATTTTTTCGTGAAATTATGGTTCTGGTATTTTGGTATGGTGAAAATTTGGTTTGAAAATAGCATTTAACGCCGAAAAGGAATTATTCAATTAGGATTACGAATATGAGGACTTTAAATTCATATATTAGTATAAACAGGGCTGTTCACAGTCGCGGTAATTGTTCTCAGTGTTGAGAATGTTATTTTAATTATCTGACTATTTATCAGCTAATCGGTGACGTTTTATGCTTTAGATAAATTTAAAGACATTTATGACAAACTTAAAAAGGTATTTAACTAAAAAAAGTGTGCGTAAGCGCCAAAATGGTGTTAAGATCGTAAATGCTTTTATATTTGGAAGTTACAATTAGAGTGTTATAAATATTCATTAACATTTCAGAATACTTCCAATACTTAGGGCTTTTTATTTCGGGAAATCTATACAAATGGATAGTATCAAATCCTAACAGTAACAAAACACACGATTATAAATAGCGGTGATTCGGAGATTTGACTATTATTTATATTTAAAGCCATCCATACAAATGAAAATGCGGTCACTAAAATCCTAAAACTACTCCTTGACAGCCCTTGTATATTATAACACATCCGTATGTCCGTTTTAATTTATTTAATTAATGTTAATTAGCAGTCAACATACTGTTTCATTAGAGGGATGATGATAAATATTCAAATTGAATACGCCATTTTAGATTTAGCGATTCAAATAAGCATTGGATATTAACAATAAATAGTTCATAGCAAAATGATTTTAATGACAATACCATTTTGTTGAATAACATTTCTAAGTGAATAACAAAAAGTGAGAAACACTTCAAAAGCCAGTCATTATAATGTTGAAAGACGTTGTTTCACAATAAAACTTTGGTGTGGATTAGGTAAATCCAATTGGTAATTTGGTATTTAACTTTCAACATTATTGTAACAAAATTAAACGTCATTTTTCTATTTGGTAGTTTTGAGAGTAGTTTGTAGACTATTTTCATACTCCTATGTGATAAGGGCAAAACAATGCGGGACAGCTAATATTTTATAAACATTTTCGTCAACCGAAACGTAATATTATATGCACGTGAAAGCCCCAAAATTAAATACAAAGTAATGTTTTCAATGTATAGTTATTATTGAGGAATGCTAGATTTTGGATTACTACTGGTAACGATTACTAGAACTAACGTGTCTATCATTCATACGCCTAAACAAATTTGCTGACCGTGGTAAGGGCCTCGGAAGGTGTCTGAGCTCTGAGCGGTATTGGGGTTTGTTAGATAAATAAATCAGACAGTAGATGGACAAGTTGATCGGGCAATTTGGGTCAAGGCCTCGCTTCGCCCCATGGTTAGCCTATCACAACAGATAATCTCTCACCACGCGTAATGAGGTATCATTTATATACTCCTAAAGGAATTAAAGAGTATGAGAAAATGTACAAGAGAGTTCAAAGTAACAACTTTTATGTTTATCGTATGGTTAGAAGGCCTAGCGAAGTAGCTTATCTATTCCAACGCATAGAAAATAAAAGTATAAAACTGACGTATTGTTTTCAGTCCTTACCGTACCAGTGTGGTGGGTTATTTCCAATTCTCCCAATATGTTTCCATCCATAGCTTGTGCCGCAGTAGTGGGGACATTAATGATGATACCTATACTTCGTCCTTCAAAGAATGTTAAAGACTCACTGTTACACATATATGCTATGATTATTGTGTACGTATAGCACTAAGGATACCGCATGGAACAAAAATGTGCATGATTCTTAGTAGGGTACCTACATCAATGCGGTTTTGTATTACATCATAATGGTTATAGCACTAACCCTAAAACGTAACACCGTTATGGTTATTTCTAGGTAACGAGAGTGAACGTGCCTGAATGACACATTATATCTACCATTTTATGTACCAGTGTGTACAACGCGCTATAAAGGTATTTTCTGTCTTGTTATGCCTTATTAGGTTTTGTACGACGGGTATCGTCAACAACACATAATTTTAAAAGCTCATACATGAACTTAATTAATATAATCAAGGTACAGGAGGTAATATGATCATAAATAGGGACGAGGTATATTTAATGTGGTGACAGAAGAGTAGAATACAATAGTCACCACACCCGCTCGCTCTTCCACGGGTTTTGTCAATGGTGACAAAGGGTTACGATTACGAGGAATGGGTAGCACAGCCCTCCTAGTACACAACCTAGCGTGCGATAGATGGCAACAGGCTTACCGCGCGTTAATCGCATAAAATCATAATTATACAATCAGCGTGATTTATGTTTGTACATGTATATTATAGGAAATAAGGCACATAATGTTTGTCATAATATCACATTTATATGTCAGAAAGACGAGTATCGGTGATCTACAAAATAACTGTAAGTTTATAAGAGCGTGTTAAGCAAATATTGAAGTTCGCTGTAGCAAAAGAATATAATGACTTTCGTAACATTGTGTGATTATGATTATGTTTATAATAGCTAGCTAGCTATTCAAGAATTATAAGTGTTCGATAATTACTGTCCTTAAGGAGAAATAGGTAGAAGTTTTCTTAATTTATCTGAATTATTTTCCTTTGGAAACGTTTTTGTAACATGTTATTTATTATTGCCGTGTCTAAATCTGTCCCGTGGGTGTCGTACAAGGCGACTAAGGATAAAACAGTGATGAGGAATATGGGCAGCAGCGTTCCTCTTATACCACCTAGCAATGTACTGCGACTTTTGTGCCCGATTAATGGCAATAAGATCGCCACCTATTAAATGGGACCTAACATCATTGGCGCAACGTGGGTGTTAATTCACCTCTGCCTACCCCTTCGGGGATATAGGTGTGATTTATGTATGTATGTATGTACAATGATTTTGGTGGTTAGAAAAAGATTTTTTTGATATTTTTTTTTTTGAAATTTATTTCTACATTGCGAGGGTATCCGTTGGCTTACAACGTGAAGTGTAAAGGTTAGAAGAATTTCGGCAAGTTAATTAGTGTCTTGGGTGGCCGAGCGGTCAGGCACCTGCCCGGATAGCAGCGGACGCGGGTTCGATTCCCGCCTCAAGATCATAATTTTTCGAAATTCTTTTTCTAACCACCAAAATCTTTGTACTAATTTTTCTAACATTTATATAATGTTAAAATTAAAATTGAATATGTATGTATGTATGACATTTATTATATTGACAAAAAAAAATCAAATATAATATTTTAATAAATTCTGTTTGTACTAATTGCCACCTCTCTGAACCCCACTGGTGGATTACGGTCCGTTCCCCCCGTCTCTCCATTGATAAAAAACAAAGCCCCAACAGTGGGGTATTACAAGGCTGATGACGACTTACGACGATGTGTTACGGTCAGAGCTCAAAGGTGTTACGACATAGGTGTAGGTTTAAAGAGCCGTATTACGATAGAATTTATTGAAGTCCGCTATAGAAGAGTGGATCAAGGTCTCGATGTTCTTGAAAAATGTTAGGGAAAGGGCGGGCAAGTTGACAAGACTACACTACTATTGTTACCTTCAAAAGGCAGTGGCAAAATTGTTGCTATGAAAATTTGGACCTTAACGATTTGAAATAGGGTTTCAAACCAAAAATAATAAGCGTTAAAATACCTTAGCTGCCCAATTCACCAAATATTTCTAGTAAAAGTGTTTGTTGCTATATTTTGTAAGAAGAAATAAACATGTTTTTATGTATTACGTTGACGGCTTTCTAGTTAACTATAATTTATACTTAGGGCCTGTTTCACAATCGACGCGTAAGTTCTGGATAGCTTACTTGGTAGATCATTTGACAATTTAATATGAAATATAATACTATGTCAATTGAACTGCCAAGATTGCCTATTCAGAACTTACCTATCGATTGTGAAACAGGCCCTTAGTTAACATGTTTTCTTTCTATTTAATGATAGGAGTATAATCGTAAGCAAGTAAGTCCTTCGTGTCTAGGGTATTGTATCTATTTGCCCACACTTCCCCTAGAGCTGATCCGTTAGACAATTGACGACAGCGATTATACTGGTAACATCTTGTCCCTGACCCGCCTCGCGCCCAGATCGCCACGCCCACGCCACGCTAGCCCGGCTCGTGTCTAAACAGCGTTTCACGTCAAACTCGCATTAATTCTGAGCGTTGTAAACTTATTCTGCGACACTGACCTTTGCGAAAAGACTATTTGCGTATTCATTGATAGGTTACGTCAAATTGGCGATGTGTTTTTTGTGTATGTGTATTATTACTAAAATAACGTAGGGGAAGGTGGCCTGTAACGGGCACATTGTCTAACCAGCACTTTCGTGTAAGTATAAAGTTCGTTTCTAGTCTGCTCTACATTGACTGCTTCCTTAAAAAGACGTGAAAATAGAAAATCCATCTGTCTTATTTGGTGATACTATGAAAACAATTTTATACAATAGAGTAGGTACCCATTTCAAGCAGCATGCCCGTTTTGGACCCCCTTTACGTATATAATTATATATTTAACTTGCAATCTGCTATCGCCATTGAAAGCGTAATACCGGAAATAAAATCTTATATTAGCGTGTCATGCGTAATTGATAAATAGAATCATAACTGAGTAAGCAAAATTTTTAGAACCTATAGGTATGTCGTGTTAGAATCATCCGCACCTGACAAACTGACAAGGCTGTTCTTACTACGGCCTACCTTCACCCGGAGTCTATTTAAAAACTGGTCCAGTACAAGTGGCAAACGATACAAAATTTTGATAACTACTCTTACATTTAATTTTGACACGACGGTCGCCATGATGTTTTCTCAGTAATACCACAGAGTATATTTTATAATCCGCAGGTGACGGCAGAGTAGAATACAATTGTCACCACCCCAAATCTTCCCCCACAAGGCGACTATGATTAGGAATGGGCAGCAGGATAAATCTGAATATGATTAGGAATGGGCAGCAGCGTTCCTCTTATACCACCTAGGCTAGCAATTTTGTGCCCGATAAAAACACTTTTGTGCCCGATAAATGGCAATATTCTCGCCACCTATGACATATTTGGCGAAATGTGGGTTCACCTCTGCCTACCCCTTCGGGGATATAGGCGTGATTTATGTATGTATGTATGTATATTTTATAATGGTTCCTTTACTCTAGTAATACGCAGTTTATTACATTTTAATTCTATTCGTTCGAATAGAATTGCCACTTGTATAGTCCCCATGTAGACTAAGGGAATCCGCTTCCCGGCGGAGGACTCCAGATGGAGGGTTTGTCCCTTGTCTGTCCGTCTGGGAATGAAGGAAGATAAAGCACAATAGTACAATTGTCAGCAACTCAAATCTCTTCCGCGGGTGTCGTACAAGGCGACTATGGGTAAAAACAGTAATGAGGAACGGGCAGTAGCGTTCCTCTTATACCACGTACTGCGAAGATCGATTCTCTCCAACCACAGTCTGCATCTTTGTTTTGACCGATCGCCGCCTTCAATTGGTGAAAGACACTCAATGAAGGCTCTTTAATCGTACCAGATATTGATTACAATCTATGTAATGCATGTATCAATACAGGTTGGAATTGTATTACTTGTCACCTGCCACGATTGTACTGGCCCGGCACTATTTAGACAGATGTCATTAAGGCTAACCTTGAGATGAATAAATATTCATTAACCCACAAACAGTTTACCTTACGTCCACTTAGAATATTAACCACAACAGATATTAAATACTTATTTTTCTAATCAGTCGCCTCTTATTTACTATTTCGTGTCGTATCTTGATCTTGTTCGCTGTATAAATAGATAATTAATTT
The DNA here is from genome assembly GCA_963931975.1 of Cataclysta lemnata. Taxonomy (NCBI): domain Eukaryota; kingdom Metazoa; phylum Arthropoda; class Insecta; order Lepidoptera; family Crambidae; genus Cataclysta; species Cataclysta lemnata. The sequence goes on from OZ008347.1 coordinate 10,873,827, forward strand.
GAAAATAGCACCGTTTAATTGAATCAGCTTGGTTTTAATTAAGGCGGTCGGGTTTTGCTACTACAATATTTTTGTCAGTTGCAATAATGAAATATTTCTTACATTTACACCTATCATCTAGCCCAAATAAGTAGCATAAATAAGCGTTTGCCTTACCTTATGAATACTTTTAATACACATAATATTTTTATACAAATATTGAAAATATACGCATAAACAACCATGACTCGAGAACAAATATTATGTGTTTATCACACAAACATTTGCCCCTGGCAGGATTCGAACCCGGGACCTCTTGGCCGATATAGCGATCTGAGCATTCGATCAGACCGGCCGTCAAAATAATGGAATACTTATAAATTGAAAATACACATACATACATACATAAATCACGCATATATGAATGGGATGTTAAATAGTGTATAGTTTACTGCGCAAGAAGGACTTGACAGTTACAATTATATTTGTCAAAAATAAGATACATACATACATAAATCACGCCTATATCCCCGAAGGGGTAGGCAGAAGTGAACTAGTACCCACGTTTCGCCAATAATGTTACGTCCCATGTAATAGGTGGCGAGCCTATTGCCATTTATCGGGCACAAAATTCGCAGTAAATTGCTTTTGCTAGGTGGTTTAAGAGGAACGCTGCTGCCCATTCCTCATCATTGATTTATCCTTAGTCGCCTTGTACGACACCCACGGGAGAGATTTGGGGTGGTGACAATTGTATTCTACTCTGCCGTCACCTCCAATAAATGTTATTTTTTTCTAATTTCTCAAGTCATGTCAATATTTACTCTCGAAGTCTCGTAATGACGTTGCTTAAAAGTTTGCCCTAGGGCCCGTCGTGATACTGATAACATCTTAACAAATTGGGCAGTCATCTAGACGTTTGTTATATTGCTAGTGATAAGTGATTCATTTTAATTAGGTACAATTAATTAGGATGTAAAATTTAGGCTCGAGTTCACCAAAACGTAAACCAAGTGATTATGATAATCTTTAGTTTTTGACAGTTTGTACATACGATAAAATGTCAAAACTAACGGTTATCTTTTAATTATTTATAAACGTTATAATGATGCCTGTAAGCAACATCATAATATCAGACTATACAAACTAATATGTTGACTATACGATGGATAAATAAATGCGTTTAATTTCCGACAAGGATTATATAGGTATATATATAAATATATATATATATATATAGATATATTTATATCTTTATTGACATATTATTACTTGACGTTGTAAGTTATTGACATCTTTCAATTTCCAACTATTAATTAATTTAAATTACTTTTATGTAAAGGGAGGAAAAAACCTGACAGTTTCTTGCCCGTTCTTCTCAGGACAGGGCCTCCTGGTAGTTTGCAAATGGATGGCGTAAATTTCTTGTCTTGACAATTCATGAGTGTATTGTAATCATACCAGATATGAATAAACAAATTTTGATTTGATTATTACACAAATGTAATCTTTATTTAAAGTGATCTAAGAATCACTTCACACCAAGATTCGTTTGGTATTGAAAATACTTGATTGTCCTCGTTCAACCGAGGAGAGGACACTGGTGTTTTTTCCGCTTTGGCATCAAAGTGCAACAATTATGAATAATCACATCAATACAGTGACAATATTATACCTAATAAGACCTCACGACCACTCGATACCTGAGTAAATACCTCGACGTTTTAGAAATGTGTCAAGAGTACACCTTCGCTACAACGACGGTTACTGCCTAAGGCCATATAATGTTCATTTTCGCAGAGACTCTACACCAACGACAGACAATTCCCATTTGAATCGAGTAAAGCAATTTATTTTGAAGCTGTGCCATTTAACTGTCAAACCTCTTGGCACTCGTAAACTTTACGCACCGTATATTTTATCTGTGGGAAGACGTTGTTATGCTAATTATTAGCTAATTTCCGCGGCTGTTTACATAATGCTCCGAAAGGCCTTTGCCGAAACAATTGATAAAAGTTTGTCTTTGAACTTTGGGGCGACCTTTCCGATTTTTTGTACGTTCAATATAAATCGTGGGTGCGATAAATCGCACTCAAACAACAGCTTCACGCAGTCACATTATCTAATCTTCTCCTAAATATCCGCAAACGCAACACTTACGTTTTTAAAGCCAATAAAGTATCCCTTGGTAATCCGATCACGTGCACGGTACTAGCTCACATCAACTTATCATTAGTTCGATTAATAAATTGCACTGTATACACACCGTTGCTATGTCAGAGTGACATTTCCGAAGCTCGTAAGGGCCAGGGGCGTCCGCGTATTGCCGGAAAATGCGGGCGGCCTGCGACGCGGACCGGGCGTGCGTCGCTCCTAGCGTCAGCCGAGGGACTGGTCTGGCTGTGTTTGATAACGGCCACGATACGCCGCTCGGAAAATGAAAAACAATGGAAACTCAAAATATGGATGCTCGGTTAGATAACAACAATGAAAACATTACGTCCGGATCACGGATTGCCGTTGAACCGACGCGAATGGCGGATTCTCTATTCCGATCTGTCAATACGTGAATACTCGGAGTTGAGCTCGCAACTGCTGTCTGTAGTTCACGCATTCGATCGGTAAATATTTCGACGGGACGTGTTTCTGTTTGATATGAACCCATTTAGGTTGTCAGCGAGTAGGTACACTGTTAATATTGCAGTGTATAATGCTACAAGTTCATCTGCAAAGGTTAATATTGGGGCGCAAGGTCTGGGGTATGTTGGAATAGCGAACCGGGCCGATTTCTAAGGCGCCCTTAAATTCGCACGTCGTACAGCGAGACAGGAAGGGCCGAAAATAAACTGGAACAAAATATCTCGAAATAAACTCTAGTCTGGCTCAAGAGGTAGCGGCGACTGCAGCAGTGGCTATAATAGATATACCCACAACGTTCGAATAAATTAATATATTGTAGAAAATACGAGAACAAAAATATTTTAAATATTTTAAATTGTATAGGTACTGTAATTTATTTATCATGTATTATGCGCTGGTATATGGAAATATGTGCAAAGTTTTTGATAAACACCACAAGAATCCATACTAATATTATAAAGCTGAAGACTTTGTTTATTTGGTTGCTTGAACGCACTAATCTCAGGAGCTACTGAATAAAATGGAAAAAATATTTTTGTGAAACATTTATCGAGGAAGGCTATAGGCTACTTAGTAACCGACATTAACGCCAGCGAAGTTAAAGCGAAATAAAATTCCTGTTGTTGTTGTTACATACATACATAAACCACGCCTATAACCCCGAACATCAGCGATGAGGAATGGACAGCAGCGCTCCTCTTATACCATCTAGCAACAGTACTGCGACTTTTGTGCCCGATAAATGGCAATAGGCTCGCCACCTATTACATGGGACTTGACATATTTGGCGAAACGTGGGTGCTAGTTCACCTCTGCCTACCCCTTCGGGGATATAGGCGTGATTTATGTATGTATGTATGTATGTATATCCCCGAAGGGGTAGACAGAGGTGAACTAGCACCCACGTCTCGCCAATTATGTCAGGTCCCATGTAATAGGTGGCGAGCCTATTGCCATTTATCGGGCACAAAAGTCGCAGTACCGTTGCTAGATGGTATAAGAGGAACGCTGCTGTCCATTACTCATCGCTGATGTTGTTTATCTAACCAATTTATTTAACAGACTATAAAGACAATTTAAAAACTCTTACTAGGGAAAATACCGCTCTAGTTGCTGGACAAGTAGGAAATAAAATTAATACGGCCAGTAATTTCAGCACAAAATCGTTTGTCAAGTATTACGACCCTTGCGACACTAAAGGTAGAAATTTCGCGTTGGCAACCCCACTACGATTAAAAGGTTACGTTGCAGAGAGGGGAACGACTCTATTTATTGGATTTTTCGCTTCAACCTTTCTTCAAAGAGTTCTGCGGCCGTTGGTAAAATGTTGCTGTTTGAAATGAGATTTTTTGTTGTGAGCTCTGCTCTTAATTGTTGGTTTAATGTTATAATACACGTTATTACAATCAAACATTGTTTTGTTTTATATTACACTGTTCATTACAATCAAGTATTGTTTGTTCCTGTGTGACGGCGGAGCAGAATACAAATGGTCACCACTGCTAATTCTCTCGTGGGTATAGTACAGGGTGACTAATGTAACGATGAATTAGCAACAATGGTGTTTCTACTACGGCAATTAGTGATACCTAATGAGATAATATTGCTAACTAGCATCGTCTGCCTACTACAAAGAGGTGTGATTTATGTGCGTCTATTTATTTAATAATATTATTATGTCAACTCTATATACGTATTAGAAGTATCAACAAAGGTAAATAGGTCATATAATTTTTTGTAAAATTATAAGTTTTGTGTAGCTCCCATACGTACATATAATAAAAATTACTAGGCATATAACGTCCACCATACTAACAAATTATCAGAAGCAACACAAAATATTCCAAAAAAAATTAAAAATAAAACATACTAAACTGTAAACAAAAAACTAAGTGCTCACCAAATTACGTATAAAGTAGGCAAGTAATACAGTTCATTTGAAGATGTCGCATAACCATTACACTAGCGATGCTATTCGATTAGAAAATCGAATACTATGTTGGCTATTCATCCCAGTGCTCCGTATTTTCAGGTCTCATGGTTGGCAACGGAGCAATACTATTTAGCTTCCAGTCTGCACCGATGCAAACGGAAATACGTCACGATTCACGAGTTTGGAATCGAACTGGCTAGGTGGACCGCCAAGAATTCCAAATCAGCTCCTTGTACTGTTGATGGATGCATAAGATGTCGACGCCAGGCTTCGGAGGATCAGAATGGATCGAATTCAAGCATTTTGATAGTGTGCACAATTCAATTAGCTTTATCAAGATTTAAAATGAATAATTAAATTTCTTACACTCACACCTATCATTTAGACAAAGTACATAGCATAAACTACTACATAGCATAAAAAAAAGAATACAAGGTGACAAACTAATTTTAGCACACATAATAACTTTGTATATATTGAAAATGTACTACATAAACATAAAAACAATCATGACTCGGGGACAAAATTAAATGTCTATTTATCACACAAACATTTTCCCCTACCAAGATTCGAACCCGAGACCTCTTGACTAATATCCAACGATCTTACCATTTGACCAAACTAGCAGTCGTACGTAATATCTAAACGGTGTCTGCTGGGATGATCCTAATGAGATTTTGTTTTGTAACAATAATCTTGGGTCGATACCAATATTATTATATTTTTAGACATTCCATGACAAACACTAATTAAATTATTTATATTATCTATTCATATTGTAATTATATTTATATTTATTGGGTATACCATTTTTATTTTGAATTATCGTTTAAAAAGTCATTAATTTCCTAGTATTTTTTAACAACAAGGAACTCACCTAAAAGTTTAATAAAAGAGGAATTTGTTTCTGCCTTTTTTTATATAATTGGGTGAGTTATTATAAATCTCTATTGTTATGGAATCAGGGTACTTCACCAGATTCGCGTTGATACATAAATCACGCCTGTATCCCTGAAGGGGCAGGCAGAGGTGAATTAGCACCCACGTTTCGCCAATTAGTTAGGTCCCATGTAATTTGGTCCCATGTACTAGGTGCGAGCCTATTGCCATTTATCGGACACAAAAGTCGCAGTACATTGCTAGGTGGTAGGTATAAGAGGAACGCTGCTGTCCATTCCTCATCACTGTTTTGTCCTTAGTTGCCTTGTACGACACCCACGGGAGAGATTTGGGGTGGTGACAATTGTATTCTACTCTGCCGTCGTCACCACACGGCTTTCGCGTTGATGCTACAATACAAATTGGACTTCAGGCACATAAAGTGCAGACACAGGCCGCGGATAGTTCAAAGAACGTAACACGAGTAAGGCTAAGGCTATAAAATTTAATTGTCCCGTGGCCTTGCCTCCATTTACCTCGACGGCGACTCGGTCGCGAACGATGAATGCCGGAACGTATGTATATTTAATGAGATTTGCATCCTAGCACTATGAAATGCAAAATTGCAGAAGCACAATTTTACCAGTTGTTTACATATTTGTCCTATAGTGACTGTGGTGATCATCTTTTGTTGTCCTAGGGGGTTTTACTGTATGAAAGCCTCTTATATGACTCATACATGCGTAGGTCTTTTAGTAAGCATGCCGGGAAAAATAGATTTCTAACTTGGAGGTTTGTAGACCGCGGGATTTGTACTTGTGTTATCGATAATAGATGAGGAAATTTTTTTAACATAATCGTCATTTCAGCAGAGGCATGTCCACAGCATAGGTATGTATGTACGTCTATCCCAAGGATCTCTAAACTTCGGTCCTGTGCTGCCCAATTGTAACAACTTCCGCGTAGGTGTACCTACTGACGATCTATTTAATGGTCGCGGGAATATATATTCAAATTCATACATGCATACCTTTTTTTTTGACGGAGTGGAATGCATTTACGCTCCGTATCGGCCGCTAGCTAGACGGCCGACGTGTGTGGAACTCGCCCGACTCAAGATCGAGTCGGGAATACGCTACTAAACCACTCCGGTGTCCCTCCAGCCCTTCTAGCGGGGAGAGCCTGGGGTCTGCCGCGAGGCAATTCACCAGTCAACATACATGTATACCTACATAAATCACGCCTATAATCTCCGATGGGGTAAGCAGAGGTGAACTAACACCCGCGACTAAGGGTAAAGATGCGATGCACAGCGATGAGTAATGGGCAGCAGCATTCTTCTTATACCACCCAGCAATGTACTGCGATTTATATGTGCCCGATAAATGGCGACTGCCTACCCCTTCGGGAACATATGCGTGATTTATGTATGTATGTATGTCATTTAGATAATAAAATTGGCGACCCAACTAAGCGACCAAAACTACTAAATAAACGACACTACTTGCTTCAAGTCTTAGAACTTGAACCGGAATGTTTTCTGATTACTCAACCCGCTGTGGCGTAAGGCTAGTTCTCGTCTAATAAGCTAGACAGCTCTTGCAAGGGTGGACGTCAATGCTAACGCACCAAGAACAAAACTAAGGTGAACCCTTCAACGCCCCAGCGATTCCACACAGTATCGACTGTAGACAGAATGCCTTGTGTTTATCTAAAACTAGCGAGTATTACTGTTTCTTCGTACATCGAAATGTTAGGTTAGGTATACAAAGCCGCAGTCAGCATTTCTAGTTAGTAAGTAATTGAAGCTTTTATATTCTAGGTCACTGGTTTATGGGCCCGAGAGCGGAAAAATAAGGTATACATTTAGGCTACAGTGAACAGCCCCCCTAGCCAAGTGGCAAATCAATTCGAACGTATAGAATACAAACCGTCAATTTGACAGCTTCTCTTGACATTTCACACGACGAACGGTCGCCATGTAGTTTTCTCTGTAAAACGTCAGTTTCATACATTTTTTAATTGGGAGCTAACTTAATTGGCGAATGTTTAATTCTCCTCTGCCCACCCCTTCGGAGATATATGCGTGATTTATGGGGTATGCATGAAGATATTAATGAGACTGGATGAAGCGAAAGAAGTATGTAAGGATCGTAGCAAGTGAAAAGTTGTGATCTCTGCCTGCCCCTGTGGAAGAAAGGCGTTGTGGATATTATGTATTTTTGTATTAACTGACATACAATGTCGGTAACTAGATAGTCCAAAAAGTTTTGTTCGGCTATTTAGAGTTCTGTGTGTCTTCTTCGTTGTATATCGTGAACGGAGTAAGGCGCGCTCTGTATACATCCAAACTAGTTCACAAACTACGTGCTTGAATGAACTAGTAATGCATTGAATTTTCAAATACCTACTCCTAACGTTGCTATAGGGGTCGGTTGCTAAAGGCACGTCAAGTCATTATACTTTTGACTGATTTGTTACAGTCAAAACGGTTAATATTAAAGTGAACACTAAACTATACCATGACCAACGAAAGAACTTGTAGGTATATATAAAATTGGTTAGGTTAGAGCAATGACCAACACTTGAAAGCCTGTGGTCAAAGTAACTAAACAGTCAAAATTGGTTTTGACAGATGGCCTAAGTCAAAAACAGTTTTGACTGTACAAAAATCAGTTAAAAGTTGTTTTGACCGGTTATGAATTTTGACGGTAATGTATTATGTCTATAATTACAGCAGTCAAATTATGTCACCTCATCAGTGAAGCCGTGTGGTGACGGCAGAGTAGAATACAATTGTCATCACCCCAAATCTCTCCCGTGGGTGTCGTACAAGGCGACTAAGGATAAACCAGTGATGAGGAATGGGCAGCAGCGTTCCTCTTATACCTACCACTTAGCAAAGTACTGCGACTTTTGTGCCCGATAAATGGCAATAGGCTCGCCACCTATTACATGGGACCTAACATAACTGGTGAAACGTGGGTGCTAGTTCACCTCTGCCTACCCCTTCGGGGATATAGGCGTGAATTATGTATGTATGTATGTATGAATTTTATAACAAAGAGAGCAACAATCAAATTACCTAAATACAAAGGAAAAACATGACGCGCCTCTGCTGCAGCGTTAGAATCTCACGGTTACATTATACTATTACCTACTACATTAATATATATTGCATAGAAATATAAATTTACTATTCCTGAATCTAAGCAGCGTGGTCATGTTGATTATGTATTATAATTTATTATTAAGTTAATATCGCATATCATTGATCAGTAGGTAAATATTAAATTCCTGTTGTCGTAGAACCACACAGCCAATCACATTGTAGTAAATTACAACATTTCTCTGCCATTTGATTGGTTGGGAAACATCTCGACAATGGTTACTATTTTATCTTTTTATTCTTTCTTTTCTTTCTTCCATAAATGAAAGTGTTCATTAATTCGGTTTGCCACAGAACAAGCAGCTGCATCACTAAAAAGCAAACATTCTCTTAGGGCTGAAGCGGTTAGTTAACTTTTAATCAGCAGTACTCAAGTTTACTAACTTCCTAATTAGCTTTACGAGTGGACTAGTAACAAATTCAGCGCGAGTGCCATCCGTCTGTTGCATAAATTAAGATTCCACCAATTTAATTACATATAAATATTCATCACAAGTTCTTTAATGTCTCCACTGCTGGGGCACATGCCTTCTCTTCTTCATGATAGAAGAATATAGGGAGTATTGGCCATAACCCACCACGCTGGCCCAGTGCGGATTGGTGGGTATTAGGTAACCACTATAGACTCATCAAGGACCAATTGGTTAACGCGCCTTCCGAAGCATGGAGACACAGACGAGATAATATATTTTTGGGCACCCTTCCCTTCGCAAACGTTGCTTAGTTTACGCGATCGCAGGCCGTTAAGCCACAAAGTGCGCCATCGAACCCTACTATAAATATTCACCATTGTATTAATCCATTAAGGAGAATATTAAAAATACAGCAAAAATGGGAAAATTATTGCGCTTTAGTGGTCTTTTACAATCGGGACTAAGGGATTAATATGCTTTCTAGAGAACAGAGGAACTCGAGGTTATGAAAGTTTGGTCACCCATCGAGTGACTGATTTCAGAGACCATTGCTCAGGTTCCGTAATCAGATCGAGCGAACGTACCGTTTCGATATCCGGCTCTTCTATTTGTAATATATTTGCGAAATTAAACGGTTCGGACGATGAAAGTTTCGACCTTTTTTATAGAAAAAAAAAACTAAATGTAATAAACTGCCGACTTTTAAGAGGTAAAATGTCATCTCTAATATTAAAGAAAACATCCGGGATGTCGTGATCAGAGAGGAGCGTTATCCGTTTCCACTAGCAACGTATAACGGGATTTGAGTGGACGAACTCCACAAATCTGTCGCGGACAAGCTTAATCTGAAATTAAATACAGATCCCGGAGTCTTTGTGAGGGAGGGGTGCCCTGCTCATCACACGAAAGGTCAAACATGCCTATCTCCCCAAAGACGCAGGCAGAGGTGTTTTAACACCCTTGTTTCGCCAGCTTACTTCAGGTCCTATGTAATAGGGAGCGAGCCTATTGCCATTCACCAGGGACTTTGATCGCAGTAATTTGTTCGAGGGTAACAGGAACGCTGGCGCCCATTTCTGTTGGTCCCCACACATAGGTGCACACCAATCCGCACTGGGTCAGCGCAGTGGGTTATGCACTATTCTCCCTATATTCTACCATCCATAGGGAAGGCCTGTGCCCCACCAGTGTGAAACAAGTTTAGAGGTACTTATTCAAATAGTGAGCAACGAATATTATTCCTGAGAGCATTATATAGAGACCCTACTCAGGTTATATATTCCACTTTCTACTTTTTGCCCGCTAATCTTTACCGTAGTATACATTTTTGTACACTTTGAACCACGAATCTAACGTAGCGTACAGAGCAAAAACGCGAATGAATGCGATATTGCCCAGTACTCAGTAAAATATGGAAGCTGAATATTTTAGTAGTAAACTTCAATCGTAATGTTGTACTTAATATCAAACGAACATTTCTACAGAAACGTGCATTTCAAGATAAAATTTAAGAAATGATTAAATTTTTCTTCAAACAATTGAATCAGACTCACTCGTAAGTCATAGCTCTGAAGATTGTTATAAAAATAATAAAATTAAAAACACTTTTTCATGAATAAATACTATTATTATAATAATATCTTGCCAAGTCCGATCAGCATCATAAGAGTCGAACTCTGTCATAATAACGCGAGATTCAATGGCCTCTCCATTTCTATTTTAAAAAATGTATTATTTATATTTAGGTCAAACTGTGTACCTAGGTGACAAATTAATATGGAAAAATGATCACTCTACCTGCCAATGCGGCAGCAATATTTCACGACGTATCAATCTGATACGATGCTTTTAGCTGAAGCAAACGCGTGATTGAATTTGGTTAGAAACATCATTTATCATAACAAGGCTATAAATAAACGATGATATATGATAGTGTATTTCTTCTAATTAATCATCTGTTCATCATCATGCTGCTGAGCCCTTTAATGTCCACACTGTTGGGACACAATCCTTCCCCTATAGATTGACAAATATGGGGGAAATGAGCCATAGCCCATCTGATGGGTATTAACGACTGCAGATGCAGCCAAGATCGATAGTACGAAGCACGCAGGAACTGGATATAAATATTTTTTGGTCAATGATAAGCCTTAGCGAACATTGCTTAGTTCACATTGCAACTTCTCTTTTTATCTGTTATTTTAACATAATTTCCGATTGATGGAAACAATATAGAAATAATGGAATATTCACATCTCATAATTCCATCCAGTGTGGACTAAAGGTGAGTATAACTACCTACTGCAAGAGCTTAAAGGACCAAGGCTTTACTTGCTTTTCAAAGCACATATTACTCAAGACAAAACATATTTGATCGTAACTCATTTTGGCAACATATAGTTTAAGCGATCATATGCAGTGGCTAGTCATTAAAATTGTAACTTTCTATAAACGTAAAAAAAATATTGCAAAGCAAATTGGTGACAATTAGCACTGGCTCTAGAATCTAACAAAAGGCTTACTCCTTATTTACAGGCTCTTACTGCTTATCATTGCTAGTAACTTTGGCACACACATGCTCGGCTCATCATAAAAAAATTACAATTTCCGTTCTTTTGAAAATCAGTGACGAGCCACAATCTCGTCTTTTCCATATAAGCGAATAATAAAATGCAAATTTTCCGTTGGGTATGTGGACCCTTTCACATAAACTTTTTACTGGGAATATTATTAAGGCGGTAAAAATGTTGAGAATGGTTTCATTTCATGGTAATGCCAATTTTGTGTTCTAAGGAATAAATTGGTAATATTATATATAACAGTGTAGCAATATTATTTGCTAGTTACATTGTTTTGGTAAAAAAAACACTATTAGTTTTATGCACTTTATCATAAGAATATAAATGGTACCATTTCTCTGCCGTGTGACAAAACAAATCCATGTTATTTACATGGTCATTATTGTATGTCGCTTGTCCCCGTGTCGGAAAACCATCAACTAAAACTTACTTTGTTGTGTATTGAAAAGCATTACAATAAACAATATATTATTATTCCAGTTCGAATTGAATATTATGAATATTCAATTAAGACAGGACAACGTCTGTCAGGCCAGCCAGTATTTATAACCCGAGGAAGATGAAATATATATAATCAGAAGTTTAAATATTAGATTAGAACTCGTTAACAAATATCCGTGTTAATTATGTGCACAAGCACCTGTAAAGATTAATCTTGATCAAAAGATAACTCGTTTTAGTTTAAGATCATCGCGATATACAAATAAGAATTATAATACAATTAAGTCGCTGTATATTTCACTTGATTTACGAAAATATAAGATTGAGTCAAGAAATAATAATTCAAATGAACTATTATGACGAGACGAGCCCAGAATAGGTGGTACAAATGATAATTTATTCTTCAAAGTGACTCCACGTGATATGAATTTAAAGCTTGATTTTTAGGAAAGTCTCCTGTAGAAGTATTATGTACCTCTAGTACATAATCATCAGCAAGACAGACACATCACCCGTATTGGGTAAGTGTCATAATAAAAATATATGTATGTATTGTATTAAGAACTTTGTGACCAGCAAGTATAAGAAAGAATGTCTCAGATCGCAAGCAATTGACATAATATGCGATCTGAGGCATTCTTTTTTATCGCCCGAGGTAAGATCATAGTTTTAAGTCACACCCAGGAATTTTCCGTAGCGGCCGGAAATGTCCACTTTATGGTCAGGTGTGACATAAAAGCTTTATTAGGTACCATCATAATCATCACCAGTTAAAATACCCACTGCTGGGGCATAGGCTTTCCCTATGGATAAAAGCAATCGGTTATTTCACTTAGGAAGACTAGATGTTCCTTTTCATTCTCAAATAACAAACACTTATTATTAAACGCAAACTATAGTTACGTAGGTGCCGAAAAATATAATTCAGGCGTAGAAAAATAGCTGTCATATTACATTGATACATATTGGCAAACTTTCCTTGGGCAGAGTTTTAAAATAGTAACTTTAGTCAGCGGATGCAATATCCAAGAATCGTCTACTATCTGGGTCGCCTGGCTAGAGACATCTGTCGTCAGAATCGAGAACTGTTTAGTTCCATTCTTTCCCACTAGATAGCGTCACTAATATTGATTAATTTCGGAAAAAAATGCAAAGCCTAGGTACGTTTACAGATAATAAATATTCTTATTTGCAATTAGCTACTTATGTTTGATTAAAAAAAATTATAAATATCAATGCAGTTATGTTTATGTCAAATCATCGTGTAAGAATAATCATCGATCTGATATTTTGAAATCTGGCCCAACTCTCCCGTGGGTTTACCCTTAGTCGCCTTGAACAGTAGACTAAGGGTAATCACAGCGATGAGGAATGGGCAGCAGCATTCATCTTATATATTACCTAGCAATATACTTCGATTTATGTGTCCAATAGCTGGCATTAGGCTCGCCACCTATTACAATGGGGCCTATCTTAATTAGCGAAAAGTGGCTGCTCAATTCACCTCTGCCTACCCCTTCGGGGATATAGGCGAGTTTTATGTAAGTGTGTACCTAATTCCAAAATAGATATGTTACCGTTGACCGTAGGTCCACTGGAAAAAATAAACGGCAACACCCTCACAAAAGAAAAACATTCGAAGTGTTGTAATGTAATCATAAGCCACTATAATAAAACGGCCTTAGCCGGGCGGGCCATCGTTTCGAACGAAACTCCGTTTCTATGGGCCTCCGATACAGAACAAAAATGAGCGATATGTCAAATGTTGTAGGACAAATCCACATGAGTAAATAAACGGAACAGAGAAAATCCTTCATACAACCGCGCGAATCGGTTGCACTACTATATACAAGCACACCGGGCATGTGTGCGTTACCAATGGCCGCTGTCGCGCACGCGACAGGTCTAGACTGGAGACTGGAAAAACTTGGTTTATGACGCACAGCCAGTTGCACAATGTCAGGGTGCAGGGTGCAATGTGCGACGGTGTTCTTATGAAGCTTTTACTGCATCCATACATACATACATCACGCCTATATCCCCGAAGGGGTATAGGCGAGGTGAAGTAGCACGCACGTTTCGCCAATCATGTTAGTTCCATGTAATAGGTGGCGAGCCTATTGCCATTTATGGGGCACAAACGTCGCAGTACATAGCTAGGTGGTATAAGAGGAACGCTGCTGGCCATTCCTTATCACTGACTTATCCTTAGTCGCCTTGTAAGACACCCACGGGAGAGATTTGGGGTGGTGACAATTGTATTCTACTCTGCTTCCGTCACCACATGGCACAAAGCTAAGCTTTTACTCTGTTCGGTTTATCTACTCATGTGACAAGTCCCCTCGTGACGTCAGTTCCGCTGTCGAATCGCTTCCGGCGCGCCCGCTTGACGCACACTCTTTGTCGGGACCCTGACTTGACTAGGCAATTATGTCTGCATGATTCGTGTGATTAGCCACTTGGAAAGCGCGGAGGAGGACGGCATTCATCTGCCCGCGAGGAAATGTAATAACAGCGTGTAGGTAGACCCACGGCTTCTTAGGCCCTTTTCACATACACACGACCACGGCACGTGCCGTGCCGTGTAAAGTAGAAATGTATGAGCTACATAAGACAGCTTTCACACGGCATGGTAGCACGGTAGAACAGCATTTTACCGTATCACGGTAGAACAGCTCACACATTTCTACTTTACACGGCACGGCAACCGTACCGTGACCGTGTGCATGTGAAAAGGGCCTTATTATGTACGCGAATTCCGCTAAATGACGCCTGTGTTATTTTTGGTTTTCGTCAACTCGTCCTAAATGGGCCGTAAGCACTTGGGACCAGATGACGAACTACCCCATCTATCGGGTGTCGTGCATGGCGACTAACGGCGGGTCCCAATATTTTATTAACAGTTAAAGTAGACGTCCTGACAGCGTAGTTGCTCTTATTTATCGTAACATAACAAAAAATGCCAGGCAACTAAACTTTAGTAAGCTTACTTTTAACTGTAGGTAGAACCCGCCGTAAGGGTAAAGTCCGGGAAGATTACAGGGGCCGTACCATGAAGTATTAGTGCGAACCAAACGCGGGTGACAAAACGGGACGCCTCTCTACTCGGCTTATAGCGTGGTCTCACTTTAACGATGGGAATTGAGTCGCGTTTAGAGTTGGTGGTAAGACCCCTGGGCAACAACGTTCCTCTGATACCACCTAGCAATATGCTGCAACAGGCTCGCCACCTATTAAATGCATGGGACCTAATAAAATGGCGAAACGTGTAATATTATACATAAATCACTCAATCAATTATATTCAAACAATAATTTCATACGAATAATATAAGTTATTATTTTAACATAATAATAAATGTAATAATAACCATTAGATCATTTATTAATTTTATATTATAAAGAAAATTTTCGAGTAAAACTAAAAATTGGGAATACGAAATTGTGTGATAATATTACACAATTTTGGAAGAAGACAGGTTTGGTTAAAAGCACAGATCGCTGGGTATCGGCCAAGAAGTCCCGGGTTCGAATCTTCGAGTTTGATAGAATCTAATAGTTATTTTAACATCTGCAGGGATTTCACCACATTCCTTAGGGATTTGATTAATAGTAGATTTTCCATCAAGTGCACAAAACGAATCATTTTTGTCCGAGACTTTTAGCAGCCCGAGCCGAAGGCGAGGGCTGATAGTAATGTCGAGGATAAAAATGGTTTTGTGGACGAGTTAGAAACTCTGCTTTTCACTTCGATTGCGAGGAAATAAAACAGTAGTTTATCATAACATTTCATAAAATTCAAACTAAAATTAGTACAGTTTTCGATACCGAAGGAAAAGTTTTTCCCAGTGATATTAGGTTTGGGCTGCAGACCTATACAGCCAAGTATTAAATTAATTTTGAAATAATAATTTTCGTAAATTAATTTAATAACCTACCGTACCTACTTGAATTAAAATTTTATTATCTTTTATATCTTAAAAAAAACACATTAGGCAAATAAATTTAAGTAAATATTAAAATATAACAAATTCTATCTCTCAATTTCTCATTGTGTTTGGCTGCATGGCTCATTTTCTTTGCCTTAATATAGACACATTTATGAGTAGATACGTTAATGCTCTAGAGCACAAAATTCGATTTTGTGCAGCATATATCCTGCACAAATGAGCACTTTCAGAGCATGAGAAGTGAAAATATCTTTTTTGGATCATTTCCCCGCATAATATAGATCAAGATCTATATACAATCTCTAGGAGTTGTATACATTACCTAGGTAAAGTATGTAATAGACAATAAAGTTCACTATATTTCATACATTGCCAAGATACCCCAGGTATTCTATAAATTGCCTAGGTATTCTATAGAATACCTGAATTATACACATTGCCGGTAACATATATAACATTTCCGTTGCCTACAATCCATATCACCAAATATTAGAACTTACTTTGGACTAGATGATAGAGGTGTGAGTGTAAGAATTATTATTATTAAAGATAACTGAGGAGATACGAACGTCAATCAAGATATGGGCTTTCAATGGGTCCCGCGGTTTCTGATAATAAATAGTTAAATTCCATTGTAACATTAGGTCCGGTTTTTAATGCATAGATAACTCAACCGATTGTTAAAAACTGTTACTCGGGCCGGTTTTTTGATGCATAGTTAACTGTTAAGCAATTGTTAAAAACGTTACTTATATTTAAATATCACTGATATTTAACAATAAGTAACAATATCAGACTGATATTTATCCATTAGTAACAGTTTTTAACAATTGGTTGAGTTAACTATAGATCAAAAAACCGGTGACTCAACCAATTGTTAAAAATTGTAAAAAAAAATAAAAAAAAAACCAGAACCGACGGGCATGCATGAGAACAGTAATGATATTGGAAGAAGCGAAAGGAGAAAGTAAGGATCGTAGCAAGTTGAAAGAAATGTTGTCTGTGGGAGAAAGGCGTGACATAATAATATATAGGTATGTCTGTATGTTATAGCAAATAAACATATTATGACTGTCTTAGGAAAGGTACCTTTTAAATTTATTATTTATTAGAAACCTTTTAGCCTTAAATCTCAAGATCAGACACAACAACATTATAGTGATACACCGTTCATTACACCATACAGAGCAGCGGCAACAAAATGCCGCACAATTTCCAACACTTTTTCCCCTTTGAAACATAAAACGCACCAACATACTAATTACGCAGCGGCACACATGTAAATTATGAAAGTTCCGAACAACTCGTGTTACGTAATAATGCCGTACAAAATGAACACTCGTAAACATCGGTAAATGAAACTGTGCGAGCCATTGGATATTTGACAGTTCAAAGCGATAAATGGATATAACATAAAGCCTTTATGGCTATATAATTTAAATATAGCCATTTATCGCTTTAAATAAACTGGCAAAATACCATGATTGTTGACAGTTCAAAGCGATAAATGGCCATATCATATCGTGTTTCGGTGGTCATACTAGCCGGGCAGGAAGAACCCGAGTGACATTGTCACAAGCATTCGTCATGTTTCTGGAGTACGGGGGCAGGAACCGTGGTACGTTGGGCGTTTGAACAATGTCATAATCACCTAAACTGTCGCCGCCCAAATATATTGTCCTTCCATTAACGAGCATGTAGATTTTAACACATGTGGTGTGGTATGTCTAATGTAGGAGCTAGGACGTGATTGAGGAGATTATAGATGTGAATCTACTAGGACAGTGTAGTTTTTTATAGAAGGTGAATCCACTCACTGTTGTCACAAATGATTCACCACGTCACAAATGATTTCTCTAGAATAATTATTTACTTCTCAAAATGTGTCGAAATGCAAAAAAATATAACCTACTCTACATATAATAATAAGTTTAGGTAATCGAAAACTGAGCAATGTTCGTAAAGGACTTTCATTGGATGGGTGACCAAAAAAAATATATTCCGTGCTTCTGAGGGCACGTGAAGGCTTTGGCCCCGCCCAAGTTGCAGTCATTAATACCCACAAACCCGCACTAGGAAGAGCTTTTGATAATAATGATGTAAATTTACAGTGTTTTTTTTTAAGTCTTAAGCAATATATTTGACCAAGTATAACATAATTCAACAACATTATATTAAGGTAAAGATTAAACAGACGAAGCGAAACCGCTACGCGGCAATCTCAGTTTGCAATCGCTAATATGAGAGTTCAATCTATGGAACCGACCAAGGCAGGTTTGCAGGATTGCCAGCTTTAATAGGATGACCGTATTAAATTAACGCTTCTGAAAGTATGGGTGGTAAATATACCCCCTGTCCATCATCTAATCTATTTCAGAGATTGATCAATAAATATACTGTATTGCAATGTGGATCAATGTTAAGTACCATTTCCATACCAAACCATAAGTGAAATAAAAGCATAACTCAGAAATACAGATTAAATCTGTCGGCGATTGAACGAAAATGTTGGTGGTTAGAAAAAGAATTTCGAAAAATTATGGTCTTGATGCGGGAATCGAACCCGCGTCCGCTGCTGTCCGGGCAGGTGCCTGACCACTCGGCCAACCAAGATACTAATTAATTTTAATTTTTCTGACATTTATGTTAAAATTAAAATCTAATAGTTTAGTACTTACATACATACATACATAAATCACGCCTATATCCCCGAAGGGGTAGGTAGAGGTGAACTAGCACCCACGTTTCGCCACATATGTTAGGTCCCATGTAATAGGTGGCTAACCTATTGCCATTTATCGGGCACAAAAGTCGCAGTAGGCACATAGCTAGATGGTATAATAGGAACGCTGCTGCCCATTCCTCATCACTGATTTATCCTTAGTCGCCTTGTACGACACCCACGGCAGATTTGGGGTGGTGACAATTGTATTCTACTCTGCCGTCACCACACGGCAATACAATTTAGTACTTTATGTTGGATTTTTCAATGGCATTACTTAAGTACACTTTTTGTACATACATTTTTGGAAAGGGGTGATTGTTGTTAGTATTACTAATTAATGGATAACTTGGCGTATATTTCTTTAGTATATAATTTACTTTACAACGTTAATAATTTAACATTCAAACACTAATTAGTAAAACAAAACACTAATACAATTCCAATTCAGAGTACTTATAACAATTAAATTTAATATGGTTTTCAAATTAGCCCTTTCCTTGTTACAGTTGTTCATATAATTAATGTCTGAATATCAATTATATTTTAGTTAGAAGTAGACTCATCATTATCTGCCTGCTAATGTCCCCACACTTTACAATGAGCTATAATCCACACTTTTAATCCACAGTTTTGATCCTCTATCTATGGAATAAATAAATATAGCTTCTTGAATATAAAAAAAAAGGATCCATAGGGAAGAATAATCCATAATCCAGAGAAGAATCCATAGGGAAGGCCCGTGCCCCACTGCTGGGGCAAGGGCCTTCCCTATGTTTGGAAGAATATAGGGAGATAGGGCCATAACCCACCACGCCAGCCCAGTGCGGGTTGGTGGGTATTAACGACTGCAGATGCAACCGAGACCAACGGCTTAACGTGCCTTCCGAAGCACGGAGGAACTCGAGATAATAAATTTTTAGGCACCCATTCAATGACCAGCCATGCGAACATTGCTTAGTTTACCCAATCGCAGGCCAAACGCGCTATGCCACTGCGCTAGCGAGCTCCTCCCGAAAACATAGTGTTCCGTAGTTATTTTTTGAGTCAAGTCGTTTTCATTAAATAAGCAATATGGACGAAGTTTGTGGACATACGTCTGAAATATAATCAATGTGGCATATGAACTAATCAAATTGTTTACAGTGTTAGACCAAATGTTTACCTAATCAGACTATTCTTAGAACCAAACCGGTTAATTTTATACAAAACTGTTTACATACAGCTGATGCGCGAATATAAATATTGCAGCAACTGTAACTAAAAAAGAATGGTATTCTTCAATCAATCAGAAGAAAATTTATACAAAACCATTTACAAATCAAAACGTTACTTTCATACCGCTCTTTAGCGCGTGTGTCTTTTACGCGTCCTTTTTACCCGTCTGTCTTTTACGCGACCTTTTATATAAATACATACATATGTCACGCCTTTTTCCCACAGGGGTAGGCAGAGATTACTTCTTTCCACTTGCTACCATCCGTACATACTTCTTTCGCTTCATCCAAACTCGTTAATCTCTTCATGCACGCACGTCTGTTTCCGGTACTATTGACCTGGCCTTTTTTTAATAGACTCTCAATTTGATTATGAAAGGTCCGTATCCTTTTACCCGTCCGTCTTTTACGCTTCCTTTAGGCGTAGTGACGCTACCTACGGCGCCGTCACTACGCACGCCGCGTGGTGACGGCAGAGTAGAATACAATTGTTTGTTATCACCCCCGATCTTCTTCGTGGGTGTCGTACAAGTCGACTAAGAGTAACTGTAAACGTAGTGTATTAAATACTCTTTGAGTAACTGCAGCGATGAGTAATGCGCAGCAGCGTTCCTCTTAGACCACCTAGCAATATACTGCGATTTACGTGCCCGATAGATGGCAATAGGCACGCCACCACACATTACATTTGACTTTAACGAAATTGGCGAAACGTGGGTGTTTCACCTCTGCGTAACCCTGGATAAATATGCGTGATTTATGTATGTAACTTTCCTTTCTTTCTAGCGTTGGAATTTACAAACTGTTGTTTCGATTCACAGAACCATTTCTGCCAAACTCTATTTAGGAACACTTGCGTGGGAGAGTATTCGGAGAAAGATAGCCAAATTATGTAAGTACATGCTTTGGTTTACAAAACGGACGTAGTAAGATTGACATTTACCATCAAATCAGATATTGCTCCTCAAACAACAGAGAGGTGATCTCGTAGTGATCTTGGGATCAATAACTGATTACCTACTTCCTAGAAATAAGTCACGTCTGATATTTGTATCTACATAAGTAGATACCTTCGTGTTTTAATTAAATGTATATTATGCCTATATGGGTGATCATTATAAATTATAATAATTTCGTGATAATTAGAGGCAAGATGTCCACAATATGATTAAAGTTCAAAAAATAAATAGACGTTAGACTTTACAAAATTTTACATATCTTCCATTATGTTGTCGACTTTACCTTGTTTGGAATAAAGCACAAAGTGGCTTGAGAAATATTGACATATTGTCTAACCTGGTGTGCTGGTGACTGTATTTAAATGAGACTACTTCGCGTGTGCAAAATATTAAGTGTGCTATTGTTGTCACTTTTAGCCAAAGACCTAACCTGGGGGCGTACCGCCTAACTCGATTGCTGATGATAGCTATATTGCAATGCACTGCTTACGGCTATAGCAGCCATCCTGAATTTTTAGGCGGCACGGATTTTGTGCCAAATTCGTACAAAATCATTCGGTAATAATTCGTTCAAAGCTATCGCTAATAGTTTAGGTACATTTGGTGCGAAATGACAGCATGACGTCATGAACTATACTATAGCTTTTGCTTTAGCAATCGAGTTAGGCGGTAGGCCCCCTGGACCCTTTCATTATTGTTGATTGATAGCTTAAAACATACATACATACATAAATCACGCCTATATCCCCGAAGGGTTAGGCAGAGGTGAACTAGCACCCACGTTTCGCCAATAACACTAGGTCCCATGTAATAGGTGGCGAGCCTATTGCCATTTATCGGGCACAAAAGTCGCAGTACATTGCTAGGTTGTATAAGAGGAACGCTGCTACCCATTCCTCATCGCTGATTTATCGTTAGTCGCTTTGTACGACACCCACGGGAGAGATTTGGGGTAGTGACAATTGTATTCTACTCTGCCGTCACCACACGGCGATAGCTTAAAAGGATGTTAATATTAGTGGTCAGTCAACAATAACAACATTATTAATGATTTGGCTAAACCTAACACTGTCATAACCTTCATTGCTCCGATTGCAAAGATAATAACCTAGACAATGACATTTGACACTCCCAGTTTATATTCTATCAACAACCAAAAAAAAATGTTTCGTAAGATGTAAGATGATATAACCATTAACTTATACAACTTTTTAGGTTGAAAAAATAATTCGATAATCATAAAACTGATTCAGCTCAAGACAAAGCATGCATAGAAAAAAGGACGGGTGTGAAAAAGAATTAAAAAAAACTTACTTTACCGACTAAATTCTAAATTTCTATCATATTAAGGGCCTGTTTCACAATCGACAAGTAAGTTCGAAGTAGCTTACTTTGCAGATCATTTGAGAGTTGTAATATGAAATATATGTCAATTGAACTACCAAGTAAGCTACTTCGAACTTACTTGTCGATTGTGAAACAGGCCCTAAGCAAGATAAAACAGATAGATGATAGAAACATGACAGATAGAAACAATAAACATCGCCGTGTGGTGACGGCAGAGTAGAATACAATTGTCACCACCCCAAATCTCTCCCGAGGGTGTAGTACATGGCGACTGAGGATAAATCAGTGATGAGGAATAGGCAGCAGCGTTCCTCTTATACCACCTAGCAACTTTTGTGCGACGTTTGTGCCCGATAAATGGCAATGGGCTCGCCACCTATTACATGGGACCTAACATAATTGGCGAAACGTGGGTGCTAGTTTACCTCTGCCTACCCCTACGGGGATATAGGCGTGATTTATGTATGTATGTAACTACAAACTAGTAGGTGACTAAAATCAAAAGAAAATGCAAAAGAAATCAATTTTTTACAGAAGGTGACCTGCAGTAGAACTAAAAAGTGGTGACGTGGCCATAACTTGGTTTAAATGGGTAAATAATATTATTATTATATTATAGTTTATAATTAAGGCCAATCATAGCAGGTTTACCGAATTTTTAATCTATCTTAAATAGGTTATTTTCTTTTTTAAGCAAAATTTTATGTAATAGCCATTTTGTTAATCGTTTTTTTAAATAAAACTGTTGTTTTTGTTAGTGTTGTTGACCTATTATTTGCAATGTAGAGTTTAACCTCTGAGAGCATTGATTCATGTTAAGTTATTTCAACAAAGTTCTGGGAAAATACCGAAGCGTGCACTTGAGAATTTGAGTCAGCAACACCCATTTAGCACAGATTTAGACTGCGGTCCACATACTTTCACGGACATCTCGCTTGCCGCACTTGACAAGCCGAATATTCCACGGAACTGGGAAAACCCTGTGATAAACTGAGGCGACGTATTGCGACTTTGCTCAAAAGAATTTTGTCGAAAAGCTCTTGCAATAAAGATCGTCATGATCCTCCTTTTCTTGTTCCATATTATCATGTGTCAACAGAATTTAAACTCACCCAAGTGCTCTAGGTAATGGTAATTTTAAGATTTATTTATTTATTTCAAGTGACCTGAATGAGGCCTAATATAATAATTTCACATTTAAATTAAGACGATGTTGTCTCACATTACTCTTTATTAGGCAACCCTTTACACTTTTGTGGTTGATGCATTACATCTTTATTCTCAATTTTCAAATCTTATTAATGTCTTCATGCATGCCCTTCGATTTCATGTAAACAGACGTAGCTTTGAAATATGGTACCTACTTAAACGTAAGAAAAATGTGTTGCAGTAGTGCTTACTATCTTCATGAATAACTTTCGTTGTCGGCCGTGCAAACTATTGTCAAATTGGGATAGCTAAGCCGTTCTAGTCCGTAAATACACTACAAACGTTTGGCAATACCAAACATTCTCAACGCGACGATAAAATGTAATGTGAAGGTCATCTAATCACTTAGCCAATTATCTTCATTTGTAATTAACCTGTGTTAACTGAAGTAAAATCTAATCATTTGCTTGTGTTTCGTCAATGAGATAATAACATAACATAATAACCCAGTAAGGCAAGTAAATACTTAAAAACTTCAGCTTTTATTAATACAATAAATATACCTATTGAAAAGCAGATGTTCGGCCTGTGTAGCAAAATGTATGAAAATTCAAAAATTAATTGTACAATTTTTTTATAATTTTCGATATCACCGTAGTATTTGTGGGTGTCGTACAAGGCGACTAAGGATAAATCAGTGATGAGGAATGGGCAGCAGCGTTCCTCTTATACCAACTAGCAATAGTACTGCGACTTTTGTGCCCGATAAATGGCTCGCCACCAACATGGGACCTGCCATATTTGGCGAAAGTTCACCTTAGCCTATCCCTTCGGGGATATAGGCGTGATTTATGTATGTATTTATGTACCGTAGTTTTTATATGACAAGTTAGCATGGGTAGTGATCAGGGTGTGCGTTATTTTTGTTACATATTGTATATACCAAGGTGCCGTAGTTTCTGAACTATTTAACTGACACTGATTTATTAAGGTTATTATAAAAAGGTCTAATGAAATTAAGCAATAGAGGAGAAGTACTTGTAGTAATAAAAATGGCTAAAATTTTCGCTTATGTAAAAAATGTAAAAAAATCGTATTTTTTCGTAGCCATGGGTACTATAGCCATATGTGCTGCAATAATATATATGATTTTTTTCCATGTGGAAAGAGATACCACAAATCCGACGATAATAAATACATTCTAATTTTATCTTCATGTAACACAAATAACAAAACATTGCAATTTCACAGCCTCATAAAACAGTTCTGAATCATCGAATGTTTCCATTTAGCAAATGGAAAACAATAATGTGTGTCTGCAAATAGAACTTACCTAAGGTATCAGTAGATGATGGCGCTAAGTAGATGTCGGGTTCCAATGAAATATATGGCGTGTCGAACTAATACAATAATCATAAACACTCATGCAGTCAAACAATCAAGGTTAAAATATATGCCACACAGTCAAATTTTAAATTGTTAATACACTACTAATCATTTATGCATTTCTCAACAAACGAATAAAATATCTCACAATAGCTAAAACTATAATAACCACTGCACTAATCACTACGTGCGGAGATGCGGGTCCACCAGACTCACCAGAACTGCCAGATGATTGTTCTTTTTGCTTCGCCGTAAAAGTCACAAACTCTTGTAGGTGGGTCGGTAACTTTTTAACGTCTTTTTCTTTTCCGCATTCGATCACTTTTATTTTATGTTCTATAACTTTTGGTTCCCTATAAATATCTTTGTCATTGTCCTTTTCATCTTCTGTTTCAGGGTCTGCTATACCTAATTTGTTCCATCTTTCTCTCGCCTTGGATATGAACTCCATTTCAATACGATTGTTCACTTTTGAGTCAAGAATATCTATTGCTGGCATACTTCTTGAAACCGCTTTAACTTCCGTTGTAGTGGGATTGGTAATTTTAATAATTTTATGTTGTTTTCGTTCTTGTCTTGCAGCCATTTGACTTACGTATTCAGAATACATTTTATCTCGTAATAATTCCTCTTGACTACTGCTAAACAAAGATGACAACTTACTATTGGTTGTTTTTTCTGAAGGCTGAGTTGATACTGCCACATCTTTTTTTCGTGCAAAATAAGTGTCATTTTCGGTAAATTTTTCTGTAATAAATTCCTCTTCCATTATCAATGGTGCTTTAGGTCCTTGTTTAGGAGTCGTAGCAACTGTAATCTTTTTTTGTTCAAGACGTTTTATCTCAGCTTCTACTTCTTTTTCTTTCCTCTTTATATATTCCATTTGCTGTTCACAGATGTCTTTTGGTAATGAAGGCCTTCTTGGTTTATCATGATCAATATTATTATTACGAATATTATTGTAATATCTATGCATGTTTTGAATTGTTGAGATATCATTTTCTATGTCTTTACTTAAATTGCCTGTCGAATAATGAAATGATTTTCTTTCACTTTTAAATGATCTTAGTGAGTTATCGGTAAAATCTGAACTTTCATCACTTTCATAGAAAGACGAAGAGTATTTTTTTGGTCTAGGGGGAGGAATGGGTTTGAAAATATCTAATTTTCTACTCTCTTCTATTCTATTTTTGAATGATGTTTCACTGTCAGAATAATGATTTCTAAGCGTGTCATTGCTGTAGTAATGATTACTGGTTTTTGTATTAATATTAGTATGAGAAGGATCCCGAATCAAAGCTAGAAGACGACTACCAGTTTGAGACTTAAAAGGAACAATAGGAGGTTCATGTGTATTATCTTTCTCGAAAAGTTTAAGTTTGTTTGATGGCTCATTATAACCTCGACGGTCAACAAATTTCTTATGAATATCTACAAGTTGGCTAGCATCTTCTTTTGTTATAACAGTATTGGTTTTTTCCATTAACATTTTTTGAGAAGGTGATAAACAAATATAAACAGGTTCAGTTTTAGTAGGTACTCCAGTCCAATGATTATCATCTTGAGATTTCTTTAAGGAAGAGTGTCGAGGTTTTATCGGTGGTGGTTGAGTTTCTTTGTAGTTTACAGGCAAAGATACTTTCTCAATGGTTGATAGGTCGGGTAATGGATAGTACGGCATATTTTCTGTCTTAGAGTCGATTTCTAGCAAGCTAGAAGTTTCCTTGTCTATTTTCTCTGTATTCAGATTATAAGTATTGATGTTTTGTAATTGTTTAGAAACGGAGGCTAATTCTTCCAGTATTTTATCTCCGTAAGGCAAACGAGCAATCCTTTGGACGCAAATATCCCGTAGAGTAAGGGGCTGTATATTTTTGCTATTAGTTCTGCATTCGATTTGTTCAGTTGACCCTGTAACACGTTCAAACACATCTTTTACGTGACTTTTCACATTATCCTCTGATTTATGAGAGTCTATCATAAGAGATGTACAAGTGTCATCATGCAAAATGTTAGAAACATCATTCAAGGATGAACAGGTAGGGTTATATTTGGCAGTGCACTGCGATGAGCCAATACTGCTTGAAGAATCTTGACGTACAAAACTGTCTTTAGGGTTATCGTTATTTTCGGAATCCGAACCAACTTCTTTGATTAAATTATTGATTGCATTATTTAATTCACACTTGATAACTTTCATTTCAAATTTATAATCATTATTTTCTGTAGACTCAGTAGTATCTGAATTTTTATTCATAGTGTTATCTACGCTTGGTGACTCTTCATTTTCTTCAATGTCTTTAACGTATAAATTAGTTTTAATATCTTCTATAGACGAAACAATTATTTCATGAGTATCATTACTATTGTCTTGTATTGTATTAGTATTGTTTACATTCAATCCTTGACTTTCATTGACAGTATTTTTAATCAGATTCTCGGTTAATTCCTCAATTTGATTATGCACTGTTTGAATATCATCTTTTGTTTCGGACAAAAACGATTTCTTCAAAAAGCTGTCTGCATCAGTAACTTCTATTGTAGGCGTTATGATGCGTACGGAAGGATCAGATTCTATATCATCATCTTTTACATCATCATACTCATAAAGGGAACTAGTACTACTAGAAGAATCAGAAACATAGACTACTTCAGCACCTTTCATTTGTTCTACTGTTTGAACTGACCAATCACCTCGTGCTTCGCCAATTTCCGGATTTTTTAGTTTAGCTCCAACGAGAACACATTTTTGTGGTATTAAATGAGTAGCCTTTTGGTTTTTTAAATAAGAAGGTTTTTTAGCAATTGGTGGTTTCGTTTTGGGTTCAATGAAAACATCATCATCTAATTCTTCAGTATCACTTTTTTTATCACTTAAATATGATTGCCGACGTGATGTCACAGAAGATTCGCTACTTTCTTCGTCAATAACATCCAATATCCTTGGTGGGCAAACCCGATTTACTGTGAAATCATCGGCCAAACCATGTTTACGGAGCCTATGTCTTATTTCTCTGTTTATGATTTCTTCAATCTCTGTTTTTATTTCAATAGTGTTTATATTTGGATTTGAGGACAAATTTAGCGTCTGTAAATAGTGCCTTAATGACACTTCCTCATCTGGAGTTAGAGATTTAGTTTGTTCACATTGCGCCACATTTAAAGGTATTGTAGTTATTGATAATATACCGGTTGCAGTTTCATTTACAGTTTTTTTTGGTTCTTCTTCTATTTTTTCCCATTCAACGTCTGATTCCACATCCGACACCAATATATTGCTGTCTATTACAGCTAAGGTACTATCATCGAAATCATCATTAGGCATATCTCCAGTTATTTCTTCAATTTTAGGTTCATCGTCATTATCTAAGCTCTTACTTTTTATATTTAATTTAGGTTTGTTTTGAATTGATTGATCAGGAGATTCGACTATGTAGTTTTCTAAAGGTTGTGTGGTAAGATTTTGATTGACATTAGAGCTGCTGTCAACTGAAACTGTTTCGCTATTATTATTGAGATCTTGAATCAGATTTTGGCCCTCACTACAAGCCTCCAGCACAACGCAATCACTAGTCTTGGTACTTGAACACGAGTCAACATTTTCCGAAATACTTTCTGAATATGAGTCCGTGTTTTTATTATTTTCTAATAAATCACTTTGATCACTACAAGAAGCAACTACGAGTGGTTCATTCACATCGCTAGTACAATTTTTATTTATGTCTGGCCTATTGTTTTTATTTTTTCGTTTGTTTTTATTGTTTTTCCGGCGTTTCGGCTTTTCAGGCATGTTTTTATACGTAACGCACTGTTATCACTAACACAAGCTAATCACAAAACACATGTTGTCCAAACGAACACAATTTCACGCGGCGGCCCACATCAGTCCCTATTACGTAGGAGTGACAGGCGTCTATACAATTAGACTTTTTCGCGTTAGTCGTAAGGGCCAGCCAGGCGTGGAAGAAGTGAAGGTTAGGATTGCGATTTTCTTTTCAGCGAGCGGTCGCCGGCTGCGGCAGTCAAGCGCCAGAGCAGCGATTTACTGATAATTATAAATGGGTTGAGTACGCGAGCGCGGCGTGGACTTTATTTTTACGCGGAGACGTGAACACGAGTGCGCGCGCGCCGGCTCTCGGCTACGGAGGGAGCTCGCTTGCTGCCACACTCGTGCGTCGGTATTATCGGCCACTATGTAAATCGGATGGCTAATTAATATTGCACACACACACTGTTGCTTACTATTTTAGGGATGAATAACGGGTAGCTAAAAAAACAATTCAATAGCATTTGCGGCGTAAAAGGACTTAGGCAGGACGCAATTCAAATAATGCAACGGACAAACACACGACGAATGCGATGTAGGCAATAATAATATTAACAGTCATCATGATTCAACACAAACTTTTGGTAATAATTTCAGATTAAATAATTCAATGAATTCTGATTTTTAGAATGGTAAGATCAGAAAATGTTTCTGTTGAAACTAGAAAGAAAAGAAGTTTATCAGACCAGATTAGCGCATCTTACAGTAGGTACATCAACATCATCCTGTCTGATTGGCCACTTCCACTAGTGCAAGGTAGTTATGTCCAATCTAGTGATTAACTAGTTACCGCTACGTACTATTTTCTATTGAGATTGCCATATGTTTGTGCACTTATTTCATCTGTACAAGGCCATGCATCGTACCGAATTAAAATAAGAGATAAAGTTAGCCTTGAGTTGCTGAGTTTAACTTCCTGCGTACTTTCTTCATAATATTTGTACAATGGAACACATCGGTGGTTTAAAAAAAAAGTGCTCTTAATTGTTCAATAACCAGAGCGTGTCGTTCAATTACCTAAATATATTATAAAATTAGTCTTTTAAACTTATTTTCATATTTTATATTTGAAGTTCTTGTTATACTTATTATTATTACCATCGAGTGTAGTTATAACGATTAAGTGATTACATTAATAAGATTGTAAGCAACACCTCGAATTATACAAATTATCAATTGATTTATCAAAAGTTAAAATCGTCACGGATTGCGTGCAATGGGCAAAATACGAAAATAGCAATTAACAGTTATGCCTGCAGTTTCTTCTTATTTTACCTATATAATTATAATTTTTGTCCTAATTACTCCTAAAATGAAGGTTCCTACTAATTAGCTTCCCTATCTAACATTAAAAAGAAAAAAAAATCACATAATTAACGGAAAATAGTAACATGTGTATAAAAAATTAAATTGCACTACAAATAATTACAAAAACAGCACTCTTCGTGGGTTTCTGTTGGCTAGTATGAGCAATTAAGTAACACTAGAGCCCTTTATTAATCTCATCCATCAGCTAAAAACCAGATGAGTTACTTTGTAATGGTGACATTTTATATAGAATTTCAAAATATTATTATAACTTTAATTTATCGCTTAATTTACCTTCCTAAAGTTTGAGGGGGGCAGATTTTATAGTAAACATTTAACATTGTCACGTGGTTCAACATGAACCAAACAAATAATTTAATTCAGTTACGTCACAACATTTTGCTTACATCAACATTAATGCTATCGCGGCCTTGACTCACGTTATCAATGTAGTTGAAGATATACGTACAACGTGTTACATATTTATTATTAGTACAACCCTATTTTAAACTAAACAGCAAACAACACTGTTTAAAGTAGGTTTGCATTATTTATTTAGCTTAATTTATAGACTTGACGTTTTACAAATTTATTTTATTACAATTGCCAATATTAAGACTTCCTAGTTTTGATATTGCAATGCAACTATTTAAAATAAAAAACGGGACGGTCACAATTTATAAGTCAATCATGACCGATATTACTGATCCAGATGCATTAATAAATATACGTACTAAGTACTGGTAAGCTATATGTATTAGACTTTGCCTATACATAGAATACGAGCAAAAAGTGGTATTTTACCGGCATAGGTCGCCAGACAAGTGATGCAATCACCAGTAATGCTATGTAATCGAACTAATAATAACTTGGTAGCAATGACTGAAAACATTCTGGACTTCGCAAGAGTATGTCCAAGAGAAAAAATTATTCACTGTTATACTTTAAGAGATTCGTTTAACTTTCCTTTCATATTAGTTTGCAAAAATATCAATATAAATATTTTTGAGCAAAAATAGTAAAGGTTTTTGTATTACTATTTAACATTTTATTATTAATAGAGCAAATAGAAAGACCTTAATTTTTGATACTTTGATAAAATTCGTAATTAAAGTCGAGAAAATTCGACGATTCTGTTGCTTCTACTGGATAGTAGCTAAACTAAAACTACCCTCGTTAATCATTTCAGCACAACACATTTGTTTAGTTCATATTTCTGAGCAATTTCAAATGCTCTGAAAATGTTACACTGTGCCAGAAAACTAGATTGATTGTCTAGTGCAAACGAATGTGCGTTGTTTTTGTACAATTTGCAAGAACAAAAAGACT
This sequence comes from Cataclysta lemnata, assembly GCA_963931975.1. NCBI lineage: Eukaryota > Metazoa > Arthropoda > Insecta > Lepidoptera > Crambidae > Cataclysta > Cataclysta lemnata. The sequence goes on from OZ008347.1 coordinate 10,905,052, forward strand.
AACATCTATTTGACTCCTTTTTCTTATGTTCCAATTGTATTCTATACCTATACAATACTAGCTGATCCGGCAAACTTTGTCTTGCCCTTATCACCTAGGGGTACCTATTCTTAAACTTAATAAGTCAAAAAAAATATGAAAATCGCTCAAGCCGTTTTGTAGGAGTTCAATACCAAACACTGGTCCAACAACTTCGTTCGCGACCCTCCTGCGGTATGAGGGGTGGTGGCGGGGGTGAGTGATGCGGGGAGGAGGGAAAACTCGCTCCTCGATCACGTCGAGTCGCTCCGTCGCGCACGATCTTGTTGGACTTATAGATATAGATAATACCCAAAGAGTTGGTGTCAGGTAGGCGGCCGGCTGTAAAACCTATGCATTTAAGCAGTATGGATTGGATTGTTGCAATTCACACTTTCTGATTATCTGTCTCTCGGATTTATGGTCCTTTTTAACACTTTTCTATACATTCATTCATCATAAGTACCCGTCTGATATGAATCAAAAGTAATAGTAGAAAATGCCCTTTTTTCAATTGAATAATTAAAAAATTGTAATACACACTTTAGATGACTGATGAACTGATAGTATGAACTGAAATACGTTTGCAGTATGCAGTTTGGTGGGTTTTATAACTGCAAATGCAGCCGAGCCTACGGCTTAACGCGCCTTCCCACGCGTTCAGCACGGTGGAACTCCAGACAATATATTTTTGGTCACCCATCCAATTACCGGCCTTAGATAACATTGCTCGGTTTACACAATCGCCGATTGAGCACACTAGCCTCTACGCCATCGAGCTGCCCTATATTATTATGAAACACACCTATTTTCAATTGAAACATATAAAATAAAATAGAGCTAAATAGGTCATGACTATTGTTCGACCACTAAGCGCGTTTTAAATCTGGACCCAGTCCCATTCAGCGCTCGGTGCAATTTATTTTCGGAGCAATATTTTCTATTTCATTTGCGACTGCTCAAATAAATATATTTGCACTGAACTCTGCATTTTAATAGATGCGACATTTCCAATGTCAACATTCCGGTGTATGACGGTGTTTGTTTTCGTAGCTTTTGATTCCTACCTATATGCATAATATGAGTGGTGAATATTCACGATGAAAAAACCTAGAAAAACGCCACTTAAACTTTACTTACATAGTGTCATCACTACTTAACACATATTATTATAGTGACCATAATGTCTTTTATATCCGTGTCTCTTTTCATGATTTTTGTTTTGTAATTTTAATACATGTTGTCAATGGTATATCTAAATAAATAAAGAATGTGCATACGTATCTTTGTATGTATGATAGGCAGATGTATGACGATCCACACTACGCCAACTTAACATCATCATCACCAGCCACTTAATGGCACAAGCCTTTCTTATGGATAGAAGAATATGGATTCATTAGGCAAGACGAATACTTACTAGAACATCGTCAAAGCAGTAGGCAACTCCTATTTTAAGCACCATTACAGCGATTATAAAATGACAGTGTAAAAGGCACAATATTTATCTCTGCTTAATCATAAATTATCCGAATTCTATGTGATATAATTGAAATTTTTTGCCCCTCTCTATACGTAATGCTTAATCGATAGATACCTAGTTTAGTTTAGCTGGGCCTTTTCCGCACTTAGCCCCCTGAATGGGCCAATGCGTGAACAATAATCGATAGATATGTCAATATCTATCATACATACATAAATCACGCCTATATCCCCGAAGGGGTAGGCAGAGGTAAACTAGCACCCACGTTTCGCCAGTTATGCTAGATCCCATGTAATAGGTGGTGAGCCTATTGCCATTTATCGGGCACAAAAGTCGCAGTAGGTACATAGCTAGATGGTATAAGAGGAACGCTGCTGCCCATTTCTCATCACTGATTTATACTTAGTCGCCTTGTACGACACCCTCGGAGAGATTTGGGGTGGTGACAATTGTATTCTACTCTGCCGTCACCACACGGCTAATATCTATCGTATTCATTTAAACGGAGAATCTTATTATCGCTAATTTTGCCTGAAATCTACAACACTTTTATGACCGACATCGGTGTATCATACACCTAAATAATCTCCCGTATGACGTCATGTAATCTAATGTAATACCTACGTCAAGTCGTTACGTGATGTTACTGCCTAATCCTAGGCTGGTAAGTGTGTAATCGCTAATACTTTTCAAAATAGAAAGTGACGCAAATGCTGAAATGAGTAAACATAAATGCTCTAAACTATTGCCCGCTCATTATAAAAACTTCATGTACCTAAAAGGAGGAACCAATCTAGCTGATTCTCTTCCCCGTTCTTCTCAGAAAAAGGCCTCCTGGTAGTTTGCGAACGGAAAGCGTAGCGTATCGCGTTAAATATCGGAAACCTTTTGACTGTGACACACTTTTCCAAATTTCTTTGACGATTCTTGAGCGTACCTATGAAATGATATCTTATAATAATAAACCAAGTTTTTTGGGTTCCGGACCCAAAGGGAAACCAGGACTTTATAACTAGGACTCCGTTCCGTCAGTCTGTCTATCACCAGGCTAAATTTTCACAGATGATATATTTCTATTGCCGCTATAACAACAAAGACTAATAATCATACATACATACATAAATCACGCCTATATCCCGGAAGGGGTAGGCAGAGGTGAACCAGCACCCACGTTACATTGCTAGGTTGTACGAGTATAAGAGGAACGCTGCTGCCCATTCCTCAGCACTGATTTATCCTTAGTCGCCTTGTACGACCCGCGGGAGAGATTCGGGATGGTGACAATTGTATTCTACTCTGCCTCTCATACAGCGGCTAATAATCAGAATACAACAAACGTGATTTTACTGCTTGGTTTATAGAAAATGGTAAGTCCGACTCGCACTTGGCCGGTTATTATTATTGATTAAAATAAAAAAAAGGTTAAAATTTTTTTAGCCGTGAGGTGACAGCATAATATAATTGTCACCACCCCTGTCTCCCGCGGGTGTCGTATAGGGCATCCTCTTAAGTCGTAATAAACTGCAATTTTCGTGTCCAATAAATGGCAATAGGCCCGCGCCACCTATTACATTGGACCTAAGTTAATTGGCGAAACGTGGGTGTTAATTCACCTCTGTCTACCCATTCGGGGATAGAGGCGTGATTGTGTTGTGTATGTAGATTTGTTTTAAGTAGCATGAAAAGAGTTTTGATATTATGATGTGCGAACGGAGGTTGGTTATTGGTATCGCACGGGTGACATAATCGCCGGATAGATCCGGGACAGTGTGCCAAGCCGGGCGGCGCGGCCGGCACTTCTTTTTTTTGGCACTCACTCAAAGGGTTATAAGGTGAATGTATCGGGTCCACGCGTGTAGCTCGCTGTTTATTTGACACGTTTCAGTTTAAAAAGAAATTTTTAGCGGGAAAATGCAGCAGGCTCTTATTATGGTAGCAGAATACGCGTTTAAAGGCAGGTATTGAATTTTATGGACCGTAACATTATAGGTTTATCCGGGGCAACGGGCGGGTATGGAGAAGTTTAAGTGTACCTAATATAATATTAACGAGAATATTATTATGTTGAACTTTATGATTCCCTTCGTATTGTTTTACTCCTATAAAGGGATATTTGAAAATATAATTTAGAGTTTAACACGTGTATAAATACGATCTCGGAAAAACCTAAATTATTGAGAATAAGGAGCAGTTGCGACAATATATTACTTGATTTACCATCATCATACCTACTTCTAACACAAGTCAGTCAAGTGATAACACAAGTCATTGTGTAACTTAAGATGTGAGAAAAAATATAATCTATTAAAATATTTATAACGATAAAAGATAAAATTAAATGTCGGACAAACATTTTTGAATAAAATTTCTGAGTAACATGCACACCGTCACCATCTCGCGGTTAATTAAAAAACAAATGCACGACGATATCGGTCTACAAAAGGCAAGCCTGCAATTGAAATTGGGCTTTAGATATATAAATTATTTACATCTATACCTAATCCTCACATCACTGCCCAATCAAAGTGTGGATACATTCATTGACTGTTCAAACAGACAGGATCCTATCGGACCTTTACAGGGAATATTGGATTACGATTGGTCTGTCATCTAAAGTAATTTATCCGGAGGCAGGGGAACAAGGGTGGCCGTATATCAGTAGGCAAATACGACGGGTCATTGCTTCCAAATCGCGGCATTACACTTGCTAATCCGTCGACCAGCAGGTCTATGGTAAGCGGTATATCAAGGCCACCAAATATATGTGTATAGTCTATTTCAAGTCAAGGCCTAAACCCACGAATACATAAACGCTTCTTAAATTGTGAGCACTGCTTAAAAGGGTAAGTGGACAGCAGTGGCGTGGCGTGAAAGAACAAGTTAGGCAAGCCGCAACTATATGAAGCCTCTTATGGTTTAAGCATTAACTTTTAACACCGCCTGCTAGGACACGGCTACAACTGTTCAACGCCATCTAGTGACGAAGCGGAGAACTACGTTGCCACTTTTGCGTGCTTGTGCTTTGTTTTATACAGCCAGAAAGACGATTCAACCCGGTCCGGAGCGGCTTGCAGGAGCGGCGCACGACCGCGATATTGAGTGCAGTTCACAAAAGAAATTCCGCTTTTATGGCTATTGCAATAAGATCTAAAATATTTACTTTTGACGGAACTTGTTTTCGTGGGAGTTTATTACTAATGTGTGCGTGTGTCGTAGTGTATCGATGCATAAGCGCGTAGGCTGCCGAAATGCCGGCTTGATGCCGGCTTGTAGCCAAACTTTAGGTACTATTTCGCGTTGCGTGCGCCTGACAAGACTACGCTTAGAGTTAGTTGAAGGAATCTAGAGAGCGGGAGCGAATTGTATGTACCTGTGTTGCATATTGTTTCGCGCGCGTTTAATACTGTTATGATAAGATTATATTGATGGATTTTTTTTATTTGCTTATAAAATGGTATTGTACTTGAATTATGGTAATGATTTTTTTATGCTCGCTCGTTTGGTACGGCTGTTGGGAATCGGGTTATATGGACGCTCCGCCACTGGTGGACAGTACCTGTCAGAATTTGTATGGGAAAACGTCAATTTTTACAATACAGAAATATTGAGCAGGACTCAAACTTTGGGTAACGTTTCTGTATTTGGGGGATAGTGATGTATACCTACTACCTAACTATATTAGTTGTATTTATTTTTATGCAAGACAGGGAGGCTTTGCCCTTCATCTCACCTGATGGTAGGAAAGTGGCGATAATGTTCGAAGATGGAATCGAGCTTCATCTGGAACCCTTAACCACTAGGAGGACTGGCTATTATATCACAATTGTCGGAACTCAATAATGCTGTTAATTTATCAGCCAGGGGCATGATTTCAATAGTAGGGGGAGGTGGCCCAAAACGGTCATTCCGACTAAAGCGGGCACTCTCCTCTGTAGAATGATGTCTATATAACAGCTGGTGGTGAGGGCAGAGCAGAATACAATTATTACATCGCAAACCTTTCCCCCGTGTGTCGTACAAGGCGAGTAAGGGTTAATTGTTCTGCAGCGTTCCTTTTATACTACATCTGCAGTCGTTAATACTGACGCTGGGCCATTAAGGTGGGTTTTGTTTTCACCGAGTCCTCCTATATTCTATATCATCCTTTATCCATCCATAGGGGAAACCTGTCCCCCACCAGTTAGGGGACGTTAAAGGGCTAGTAGAGATCGCGATTTTTACTAGCCCTTTAAGGTTTTTGCCTACGATTACTTACAGACACGACTGTTAGGTTAACTTAGCATTCTGCTTACGAAGTACATTCGTACTAAGCTCAAATATAAATGTATTCTCCGATTTTACCGGAGCCATTACACATACAGCCAAATGTGCTCCAATTTCAATACAGAAAGCTCATAGCCACACCGCTGATCCCGTCAAGCGCGAAACAAAATGAACAAGTTAAATTAATGAATATGTTTTCATTACACTGCGCATGGTCTGGTAGCAATATCGTTTGTCAGCATTTGTTTAATGAAACCTGCGTCTGTAAAATAGTGTTTCGGCTGTATTCGCTCGAGTTGTGTTTGCTTAACAAACCGAATGAATCCTTAAGCCCTTCGGTTACGAATCTTATTTGGACTACAGATACTACTACTACCGGTGTACTGTAACCAAAACAAAATTAGGTAAATACCTACCTATATCAAATACTTGTTTAAATATTCCTTAAATTAATATGAGTGGAAGAGTTTTCAGTAAATTAAAATACAAAGTATTGGATTCAAGTCACCTTATAAATTAGGTACTTTCAATAGGAATAGTATTTACTGATATGTTAAATTGAAAACTTTGCTCCTTTTTATGATATTAATTTGGAGAACCTATTTATTACGAGTGTTATTAAACTTCCGAATAATTATAGGAATTTGCTATTGTTTGGAAAAATAAGGTTTTACGCACTAGTCAGGTTTAGTCAATCAAACAAGGAAAAGTCTAAACTTAGTCACGGTCAGAACAACGCGACCTTTGCCGTCGAAAATGAGCCAAGGTTAAGGAACAAAGGACTCATTGGGAACAAACAAAAGGGTGATTTTGGTGTGCGCACTCACGTTTTTGCGGGCTGCTGAGCGGCGCCGGCGCAGTCGGCGACCTCGGCTCGGGTTTGCCGGTCAGCACATCGCTCGACGCTTCCGCTGAAACAAAGCATGAATCAGTACCTACGTTGGTACAACAGAAGTCTCAACTCAACGTATACATCTTTTCCAAGTAGGGGAAGGTGAGGAATTCGCTGCGCAGTGGCATAGCGCGCTCTGTCTGCGATTACGTAAACTAAGCTATGTTCGCTAAAGCCGGTCATTTGATGGGATGACCACAAATATATTATCTTGAGCTCCTCCGTGCTATGCCACAGCGCTAAAGAGCTCCTCGCCTTCCTCACATTCATGCTCGGTACGCGTTAAGCCGTTGTTACCGGCTGCATCTGCAGTCGTTAATACCAACCAATCTGCACTAGGCTATCGTGGTGAGTCTCACTCTACCTATATTTTCCCATCCATAGGGAAGGCTTGTGCCTGTTCCCCAGCAGTGGGAACATTAAAGGGCTGATGATGATGGTGGTGATGATGATGATGAAGAGGGGAAGGTAGCCCAAAACGGTCATACTGGCTAAAGCAGGCACTCTTGTGTAAAATAATATCGATATTAATGGTAATTATTTGGCAGTCTAAAATTGCAATAGACCCCTCACGAGAGCAGATAATGAGGCTGAAGGGAATATATCAAGTCTTCAAATTATACTACCTACTGAAGAAAAAGGTGTGATTTATGTATGTATGTATTATTTGATAAACGAAAGTGTCCGTATTAGGACAGGATGACAAAACATGCGCGTTAAAATTAGGTAACCTTCCCTTAAACACATTGATTATCGGTCTTTGGCATATTTCCTTTTTTGTTAATAATGAGTGCTTCAAATTGTGTCTAACTGTTTTTTAAAGTTCCGAAGTACCCCCAACGATTACGCACTCTATCCTGTATAACAAGCAAATGTTCACACCGAGTCTCGAGATGAGTTACTACAGTAGGTACCTACTTGTATTCTGAATGTCATCAAAAAGTTCGCAGTGAAATAACAATAACTCCCAAACCCTTTTGTCATTAAAAGTTTTGAGATCACAAACGCACTGGTGGAATTTTATACATTTAGCTAATTGCCTTTTGTGTGTCTCTCATTATCTTCTGTTGGTGATATCAGAGGTAAGGTCTTCAGATTTATAGTATACAACTGTGTAGTAATAACAATATTGATGATGAAATTTGAAAAAGAAAAACGTAGATTGAAGTAAATAGTACCCTTTGTACACTTTACTATAGGTACCCAGAGGGTTTAGCCTCAGAAACACGATGAAAACGTATAAAAAAAGAAACAAATAGGTAATATGAGGTCACATCTTTTCAAACAATAAATAATTCGGGAGCTCGGGATTTCTCGCGTCGAGCACTCTGTTTATATTTGCGAGACGTCTCCGCCCGAGCGACACACAATATTAATGCGACGTTTTGTCCCGGATAAGATTTTTGGGCGTACAGTTGTTCCCTCACAACATGTCGACTCGTACGTTTACTGCAATAAAGAGTCAGCATCAAGCCACCTTTCCGCACCTTTAAATCGCCACTTGTTGCAGAAACAAACGAACTGTTTCAGGATTAGAAGCTACAAATCCACATCTGCACATTTCCGAGAACCGTATCAGAACTTTGAATTCCACGAACATTAAAGTCTAATATAGCACCGGATCCGTTTAACAAAACACAATAAATTATAATAAACACAGAGTACTCACCATAACTTGCCGCTTCGAGAGCCGATACGATTGCAAAATATCATTCGAGCGAACAATCAGAATAGGCTTCCTGATTTACTTTTAGAATGCGTCGGTGGAGGCTTTAGACGTATAGGTATATTGATCTTTTAATAGGGTACGATACGTTATTTTTGACAGTAACCAGACACGTTGTTTAGTCAGTGAGTTAACTAGAGGACTAGCACCGAGTGACCGCGTACCGGGAAGTGAAGCAGGGGAAGGATTTGGCAAAGCTTTGTCTTCTAGTAACCTACTTTAGATGCAAATAAATATACGCTCGCTGTTCCCTAGGCAATCAGTGTGCATAACCATTTTATGTGGAAGTTCATATAATTTAAAATACAATAATATTTCATTGAAAACAATATCCTTTCATGGGGTGTGCATAATTTTGATCCACATTCTCAAGAAACATTTTATTCATTGATTTTCGTACATTATTGATGTTGTAAAGCAAAAACGGATTCATTCACCCCACTCTGGCTCAATCATAGACTTAAAGTCCATGGGCTCAATATGTAAAACAGACAGTCATGTACTTCAAAAGCACGTCAGACTACATAAAACTGTCAAATATCTCCAACCAATTAGCAACTTTTACTTGATCGACGCAAAACACAAAGTCTATCAAGAAATTCTGACATATTGTGGTAACCTGGCATACTGTTCGATGCATACATCAAAACCTCTGTACAGTTTTAAAGTGTCCAAACTTAAACAATGTGGTATTGTATTCCTTTATAACAGTGTTTTATAAACAATATCCTGTTCAGTGAGGTGTTCCTATATGAAAAGACTGTTGGAAATCTCCGGATAAAATAACGTTTATCGAAATAGAATCTTTTAGACCAGATTAGAGTTTACAGTAGCGCATTTCCCACTTGGCGAGAAAGTTTGAAAGCAAACTATTTCTATTTAAAAGTTTGAGTATTGTTTGGGGATGTTAAATAGTGTTATTCAGTTTACTGCGCAAGAAGTACTTGATAGTTACAATTATATTTGTCAAAAATAAGATACATACATACATAAATCACGCCTATATCCCCGAAGGGGTAGGCAGAGGTGAACTAGAACCCACGTTTCGCCAATAATGTTACGTCCCATGTAGGTGGCGAGCCTATTGCCATTTATCAGGCATAAAAGTCGCAGTACATTGCTAGGTTTTATAAGAGGAACGCTGCTACCCATTTCTCATCACTGTTTATCCTTAGTAGTCTTGTACGACACCTACGGGAGAGATTTGGGGTGGTGACAATTGTATTCTACTCTGCCGTCACCACACGGCCTAAGATGAATTAAAATAAAATTTAATGGAATCAATAAATAATATAATAAAAAATTGGAGAATATGGGAGATTTGATAAGTAAACCTCATCTTCAAAATGAATGGAGAAATGGAAATATTCCTTTTGTGAATTGTCTAGAGCAACATTTAAAATTAAACATATTCGTAATCCTAGATCAAAATAGTAGCTCTTATGAACAACATACAAGTCTTTAGCATAATGATGTCAACAGGTCAATAGGATTTGGGTCAATGTCAAATGATCAAACAACTGAACTGAACCAACTGAAGTGAAGTTCATCCGAAATTCTGTGAGCGACATCTTCTGTTCAATTTGAAATTATTTTAAACTGGCGACTAGCTACATCCACGATTCTTGGTCATCGTTATAAAAACTAAAGGCCGTTTCTCCAAATGTAATCTACATATATTTGGCAAATTTCATTTATACTCCGCCATTATAAAGAAATAAATAACGTAAACAATGTTGATGAGTCTTTTATTATAGAATACATGAGTCTTTTATTGATGACTCTTTTATTATGAAATATAAGAATAAAAATGTCTCATACCTATTCTTCAAAGTAACAAATAATTTTGATTTTCTAAAATGGATGATGTAGGTATTTTATAATACATCTTTCTTATTTTTAAATGCATTTCGTCGAGCGTGTGGTGACGGCAGAGTAGAATACAATTGTCACCACCCCAAATCTCTCCCGTGGGGGTCGTACAAGGCGACTAAGGATAAATCAGTGATGAGGAATGGGCAGCAGCGTTCCTCTTATATTATCTAGCTATTACCTACTGCGACTTTTTTGCCCGATAAATGGCAATAGGCTCGCCACCTATTACATGGGACCTAACATAACTGGCGAAACGTGGGTGCTGGTTCACCTCTGCCTACCCCTTCGGGGATATAGGCGTGATTTATGTATGTATGTATGTATTTCGTCGATAAAGAGACATATCAAAACTGTTTACGTTTATTATCTCGTTATAATGGATAGATTATAGATCGTTTTAGGAATGAAAACGCAATATCACAGGAGGCTTATGGCTTAATAAAACTAAAAAAGAAACAATAAAATTATTAAATTTATAAGGCACCATTTTCAATTTGAATTATTAATAAGATTCTTAGCAGTGTATATATCATGCTTTATGCCACACATGCGTAAATATCATAATAATATAATGTATGTCTTGCATAGTGCAGTCAACTGTCAAAGTTCTGAATTTGTTCATATTTGAACAAAGTTTTCTGATCTGTTACGGCAGAGTTATATTAAAGCCCGGAAGTAGACCAAGAAGGGAAAATACAATGCGACGAGGGAAAATGATACCTATTCTTATTACGTACAAAATATATAGTCCTGCGGACATCCGCCCTGAACCCCTTTGCGTTGAAAAAGACATTTTTCCATTTCGAAGACAGGTGTGATATGTAGTGGAGGGGATGAGTGTGTGAGCTTGTCTTTTGTTAGCAACATAATTTATGTACAGCTTTGCTTATATTAAAAACTATAATGCCAAGATATATTTTATAATATGGAGTTAGGGTGTGCGCTCTTGTTTCAGGGAATGGCTTGAGATCATCATCATCATCCTCTTAAATGCCATCCTATTTCATGAGACTTTTGTGCCCCATAAATGGCAATAGGCTCGCCACCTATTACATGAGACCTAACATAATTGGCGAAACGCGAGTGCTAGTTCACCTCTGCCTACCCCTTAGGGGATATAGGCGTGATTTATGTATGTATGTATGTTATTTCATGTAGGATCGGCACAGTACGGTTTATCTTCCATTCACTCCTGTTAGCTGATATCTTCCCATACCCCTTTCACATTTATGTAATTCGCACGCAATTCATCCATCTCTTCTGTGGTCTTCTTCTTCCTCTCCATTACTAAACATTAATGTTACGCTTTTTTAGTCACATGCATTTAGTATCTTCTCATAACATGTCCATACCAATCCAAACGATTCCCTTTTATCTTCTCTGTCAATGGTGCTACTTTCAAAATTCGTCTGGTATGGCTCGACATATTATTATGAGATATATTATGAGTATTTCATAACTTTCTCAATTACCTAGCATACCGTAGTAGTTGAACGCTTGGCTTATTATTGCGTAAACTAAGCAATGTTCGCTAAGGCCGGTCATTGGATGGGCTACCAAAATTGTATGATCTGGAATTCCAATGTATTAGTTGGTTTACGCTGCATCGTCATTCGTTAACTAATCCGTACAGCCCGGCTAGTATGACCAGCCAAACACGATATGGTATAGCCATTTATCGCTTTGAACTGTCAAAAATCTATGGACTCTTGACAGTTCAATGCGATAAATGGCTATATCATAACGTGTTTCGGTGCCCATGTTAGGCGGGCAGGCCCAGTGAAAGTATTGCTTCAATCCAATCTATCAAACACTTCACAAACTTTACGAGCAACAAACTGTAATTAATGTTTGACTGATTTAAATGAAATTTTCGCCGTAATCCCTCGCAAGTAATCACAATTTACAGTAAGACATCTCATTACGTCCAATAAAGTCGGGGTCCGGGTCGATTGTTCAGCCGACATCTTAATTAAAGGAGATCCAGACGTTCGGAAGGAAATTTTAATGCGAGTCAATAATTTTAATCTAATCTTGAGGGTGCTCCACACGAAATAATGACGAGTTTATTTTTCGAGTGGATGCGGACGGATCGCTTGTTAACCGATACACTTGCTTCGTTTGAGGAGAAGTCAAGCGGGTGCGTTTTATTGGAAAGTAGTACCAACGTGCTGAAAAACTGTTCTTAAATTTTGAAATTCAGTTGCAACAAAATTTGATTTTGCTCTACCGTCAACACAAAGCGCGGCTTTCATGAATTACATACATACATACATAAATCACGCCTATATCCCGGAAGGGGTAGGCAGAGGTGAACTAGCACCCACGTTTCGCCAGTTATGTTGGGTCCCATGTAATAGGTGGCGAGCCTATTGCCATTTATCGGGCACAAAAGTCGCAGTAGGTACATAGCTAGATGGTATAAGAGGAACGCTGCTGCCCATTCCTCATCACTGATTTATCCTTAGTCGCCTTGTACGACACCCACGGGAGAGATTTGGGGTGGTGACAATTGTATTCTACTCTGCTGTCACCACACGGCAACATGAATTAATGAATTAATAAAAACTAATTATAATTTCCATTTTTAAAAGTGTTTATTGTAATGTGTATGTATTATTTTAAATACAAGACGAAAACGCTCATTCCGTGGATCCGCCATGCAGCTGCCGGGTCCACAGTCTTTGGGGATGTCCGTTCCCCATGGTACGATATATTTCGTGATAAATTTCAGTATAATAATGTTCACCAGCTAATGTCAACCTACCTTGCGGCCTTATGTGTCCACTGTTTCTCTTCTCCACTCTATTTATCTGCTTTCTAATATTCACAAAAGACGTAGTTTCCTAAATCTGGTTTAAATGTCTGCTATTAAGGTAACTGATATAAAATAATTAACACGTGCCAAATCCGTCGACAGGTGAACCGAAAGTCCTGCCTCGCACTGACCACGTCATTAGACGGTCAAAGGGCGACTGTGATGGTGTATAGTGGTCATTCTGCGCATATGTTGATCACAATAAAATGGTCACACACCGGTTGCGACACGCCAAACTAAGCACAAAAGGTCGGCAGTCGACTAACTACACTATAGTTATGATTGAAAACTAATCTGTACAATAAAATTTAGAAAAACAACGCATAATTCAACAAGAAATTAATGCGTCCTCTTCTCTTCCACATCTATTTGCGTGCCAGACAGGTGTTATTGTACATTATGGTTGGCAATAAACATATTAAATATTGAAATAATTGGCGGATTTTTTGAAAATTTAGGGAACTACACACGTTCACGAATTCTAGCTGATTTGTTCTAATAATTGCCATGTGGTGACGGTAGGGCAATCCCCAAACTCTCGCACGCGTATCGTACAAAGCGACAAAGAGCCAGCCCAGATGGGGCGATTTGCGCGCGAAATCTGCGTTTTCGTGTACAATCAACGGCACTTCAGACTACCCAAAACTGTCAAATTCCTTCAATCGATTGTCCACGTTAACTTGTTTGAGGTAAAGCACACAGTCGATTGAGAAAATTTGACATTTTGTGGTAGTCTGAGGTGGTGTTGACTGTACAATAGTGTGCTACGCTATTTCACTAATGCCGCTCAATAGAGCAATGTATAACAAAACGCGTGTCACTCCCGCGAACTTCTGAACAGGGTCTAAGGGTAACTCTCTTCCACTCATTAGATTTAAAAGGGGTGGCGAAAAGACTAACGGCGGTTCCCAATAATACTCTAGCAACAGTTGAAGATAGACTACAGCTTAGTTGCTAAGCAACTTTTATCGTAATATAACAAAAAATGCCAGGCAACTAAACTTTAGTAAGCTTACTTTTACCTATACATAGAATATTGGGAACCGCCGTTAGTGTGTTCCGTACTGATGACACCACACGTCGAATGCACATATCGAATGGGGTTACGAAACCACAAACATACAAATGACCTTATACGCCGTCAATTCAATAACACCAGCATCACAATAACCCTAAAACGAGCACGGGTAATGCACAGTTCCGTGCGTGCCCCGTGATTGACATACAATATATTGTCCAAAGACAAGGTGTGGCGGATTGTCAGCTTAATTGTGCGAGACCAAATAAGTTCAGCCAGCCCATCAATCACGGAGCCCATGTCGCAGCAGCTATTCAAGTCCACAATTGGCCTAAATTATGTTAAAACAATTTGTCATTCCATCCGCGTTTATTAATTACCGGGCGCGAGCCCGCCTCAGGTGTTTCAGATTTATTGCTTCGAAAAACAATGTTATAGACGGTATCAAAAAGTCATGAGTATTGTCTGCCGATGCTTTGCCTACAGAAATATTTGCGTGAATATAGATTTTGAACGTCACTTATTAAATTTTTTTTCTTTGTCTATTATAAACTAACCCCTTTGTTCATAATAGCAAATTTCTAAGCACTGTTTTAACTAAATCACTGATCTGTCTCTTTTCATCACAGCGGAAACACAGTTTGACAAACGAGACATATCAGTAATTTAGTTAAAACAGTGTTTTATGAATAAGGGTTTAAATATTTTTTACACTCGACCGCGACCAAAAATATATTATCTCGAGTTTCTCCGTGCTTCGGATGGCACGTTAAGCCGTTGGTCCCGGCTGGATCTGTAACACCTACCGGTTAACACCTACTAATGGCCTAGGTAGACTTATATTCTTCAATCCATAGGTAAAGGCTGTGCACCAGCAGTAGGATAATTAAAGGGTTGGTGATGATGATGATAATGTTCAGGGTTAGAATCTGGCAACATATGACCAAGCCGGTCATTAAAGAAACGCCGAGACAAACTGCCCTACGATACAAGTGCGGTGTAGAGTGGTACAGTCAAATCGTTGTCGAGCTCGCACAAGCCATTTTTATTATAATAAATAACAAAAGACAACGCGCTAATAAGGAAACTTGACACATTTTTATAAGAACTCGAGCCATTTGATACCTGTCACTTAATGAAAAACGTTACTCCTGAAAGGATTTCAGCGAATCACATTGTTTATTTAGAACATTGTGATTACCCGAAGAAAACTTCGCATTCGCTCTCAGAAACAACGGAGTTGACAGACAAATCACAGTCCATTAAGGTACAATATTCCACTCTATTGAATTTAATAATTCATGCCCAGTAATTGGTATAATTTTTGAAATTGACTGTAAGTCTGTTGACTTTGAGATGGCAAATTATTGAAATTGTCTAGCGAGATTTGGGTACAATTGAGAAAATGTGCTATTGCTCAAAAAAATTGGGAAGCAGATTTTGGGTGACAAGTAATTTATTCTCAAAGCTAAAGTAGATTAGATGAGGTTTAATTTAAAAAACGCAAATTTGATTATGATAGGTAGAGGATAAATATAATTTGAAAAACGAGAAATTTTTATCAGTACTTGTTTTCATTATCATTAGTGTAGTACTTACGTTACAGACACTGGTGCAGACGGGTAGTATTTATGAGAAAGTCCTCTTAAAATTCAATCTACAAATAGAAACATTAGAGAGAAAACGGCAAAGCCAGGAAAAATCGTATTCTAAGCCCTTTACTATACTTTTTGCCGAACTTAATGTCATGGACCACACACACAACATCATGTAACTTTTGACATTATCGAACATATTTTTGAAATTACCCACATTGTTTTAAATAAGGCAATTACAGGACTGCTCGGCATCCATTTTCTCCCTGTTAGGGTTATCTCTCTATAATTCCCTTTTTGTAACAAAAGACGATATCAAAGCATGAAGGTCGTATGTCTCAAAATATTGACGGAACATTAAAATTGGACGGCCGCCTTGGTCGAATGCTCAGATTGCTGGGTATTGGCCAAGAGGTCCCGGGTTCGAATCCTGGTAGGGGCAAACTTTGTGATGACCACAAATGTTTGTTTCCGAGTCATGGTTGTGTATATGTTTATGTAGTATATTTTCAACATTTATATACATAATTATATTAAAAATATGTCCGTCATCTAGTATCCATAACACAAGTGCTTAAGCTACTTACTTTGGGCTAGATGATAGGTGTGAGTGTAAAAAAATATTTATTTATTTATTTATATAATTTTCTAAAAAACAGTACTATTGCAGTTTTCAAACTTATCTAGTTTGTTTATTTACTTATAAAGAAGTTAAATATTTTTATAGATAATAGAAAAATAGTTTGATATTTATTTAAGCGTTATATAAAATGTTGATAATTTATTACAAAGATATAAAGTTTGTGAAATAAAAGGAAAACATAGCTTGCAAAACAAATGGACGTGTATACATCTCACCTTTATCAAGTAGTTATTTACTTAAATAGTCACAAAGATCTTATGGTTTATTGTTGCACATATGACACGTAAGCAAACAACATCGAAAATTAAAAATAGCATCATATCACCTTAATCCAGTCATGTCTTCAATTGTTACGAAGAAATCATGCCTATTAGGAGTGAAAGTCGCTCATTCCCAGGAATATATAAATTACTGTTCATAAAATTCCGCTGAAGCAGTAACCTCAAAAAAAAACATTTGCCTTCTGCGGCTTATACGCGTGTCAAGCAAGCAATAAATATTAAATTGATATCGACGCGTACTGAAATCAAATATCCATCCCTTTTTTACGGCGACGTCATTAAATCGCAATGTGACAGTGATTAGTGCTAATGGTGGTTGTTGAGCTGGATTTGATGAATTGGTTTTCAGACATACCAATAATAACTTATCTATGACTATTTGTTTCTTAGAATTATAAAAAAAAATTAAGTATAGTGTATAAATAGAGTATAGAAGATAGATTACAAAATGTAGAGTATTTAAATAGAAATAAAATTTTAGAATAGACCATTTACCGATCGGTCGAGGACAAAGAGTGTATATTGTCAATAACAAATTGTTTTTCGTTAGTTTTTTCAAGAGTCACGCTTAATCAAAGTTCCCAGTGACGGCGTATTTGGCACAGGGAAAGTGGCACCCTAATCCAAACCTTTCTCTTGCCGTTTTGGATTATCCTTTTGGGTTAATGATATTGAAATAGCCATTACTCCAAATAAATATTATCTTAAGAGCGACCTTATTCAAGGAGATATTCGAGGATTGAACGAATCACAACGTAACATAGTCTCTCTGTAGATTTAATAATGCAGGGATTTTAATAATTTACATATATTGTTAAAACATAAAATCCTGACAGGTATAATATAACATTAATAATAGAGATATAATTATGCAACTTTGGATTTTGAATATTTCAATATCAGTTACGTTAAATCAAGTCCCTCATATAGCTTTTAATAATAAACAAACAAGGTACATAATAGCACACACTTCCAAAAAGAGGTTGAGGTAACGAAGACGATATTAAAATAACTTTTACAAAAACTGTTGCTAGAAGCTTATAATTGTAAGCCAGGTTTTAGTCAAATATGTCGCTTCCAAAGACGAATTTGGATTCCACTTGATTGTAAAAAGGGTTTGGCCATGTGGAGGAAATGGATGACAAAAGAGTCGCGAAACTGACAGCGATATAACGCGAAATAGCATGGTCTCTTCTTTATGTCTCCTCTTCTCCTCCATGGTCAGATATTGAGAGGACAAAAAGAACATTATTTGACTTAATCAGTGAGAACATCATTAAAACTGAGATCTTAAGGGCCTGTTTCACAATCGACAAGTAAGTTCTAAGTAGCTTACTTCACAAATCATTTGCCAGTTGTAATATGAAATATATGTCAATTGAACTGCAAAGGAAGCTACTTCGAACTTACTTGTCGATTGTGAAACAGGCCCTTAGGGCCTGTTTCACAATCAACAAATAAGTTCGAAGTAGCTTACTTCGCAGATCATTTGACATTTGTAATATGAAATATATGTCAATTGAACTGCAAAGTAAGCTACTTCGAACCTACTTGTCGATTGTGAAACAGGCCCTTAGTGTCATAAATTAAAAGAAAAGAATGAAAATAAATATTGATGCAAGTGAGGCAAATATTGTGTGCTCAGAGTATCCGAGATTGTGTGAGAATGCCGCAAAGTAAATAAATCCTTTTTTCTTTCCCAAAGCCCATAAGCCGGCTGACGTGCCTTACAAAATTGTCGATATCATATAGGAACACAAAGAAATTCTTCACGCCAAAATGCAAACATTGAAAAACCATAAAATCGAGACCGTATTGCATCACAACAATTCAATTTGCGTGGGAAGGCTCGGCTGTTCCTTTCGATCGCTTTCATCCAGTTTATGGTGAACGCACACTTATCCGAACCGAATGCGCCGAAGGAATCGAATATATTACTTTATTGACAGATTCGTCCGCATCGTGCGCATTGTTTTCGATGACGTCATCCAAATTCTTCTAGGATTCTCAAGTTTCTGGCAGATTCTGATGAATCGGACGATTCGATTCCAGCAAGTGTGTGAGATTTCATATGATTCTTCATTTATATCCCCGAAGGGGTAGGCAGAGGTGAACTAGAACCCACGTTTTGCCCACGGGACCTAATATAATAATATTAGGTCCCATGTAATAGGTGGCGAGCCTATTGCCATTTATCGGGCACAAAAGTCGCAGTACATTGATAGGTCGTATAACAGGAACGCTGCTGCCCATTCCTCATCACTGATTTATCCTTAGTCATCTTGTACGACACCTACGGGATAGATTTGGGGTCGTGACAGTTGTATTGTATTCTGCCGTCACCACACGGCAAATATAAAGATTTCTTTAAATTCGTTCTTCGACGCGTTAGGCTCGGATAAGTGTGCGTTTTACCTTTAGACTGCGGCCACCGAATCCTGGTCCCCGTTATGCAATCGGGCGGAATGAATAGCGTTTCTATAAAACTTGGTCGATTTATTTGCACGGGAAAAATCATCAATGGGATAGTTATGCAAGAGCACGATTGTACCAGCACATGTTCAGGATTGAAAGGGGGCGCACTTAGGGTTTTGGTAGAAGACTTTTATTTTGGACCGTTATCCTAATGGACTGGGCAGTAAACTCAAACACCTTTCAAACTTTTTAAGCAATTTATCAAATCATATCAATAAGTCCAATTGGTCTTATAGGTCTACACCGGGTAATCTCCCCTAGTCGACTTTTACGACACTCTTGGGATGAGTCGTGGTTTGGTACATACTTCGTTATTTTTTCCCTCCCAGGCCAGCATGGGAGTATTACGTTCTTAGAATACAAATAACGCAGATAACTATTATTATAGTATTAGTTATGTATTCACGATAAATCTACATTTACACGAAGGGTGAAACAGAAACATTAACTACAAATTATCTCGTGATACTTATTTTTACGGCACGGTTTATTTTATGGGCTTTCACCTTTAACTGTTTAGGGTTAGCATGTCCGCTTGTATCGAGCATTCTTGGTCTAAGGGGTTTACTCTGTAAAGTAAATTAGGTTTATAGCATGGCATAAGAATATTTGTGATATTCCTTTGTCCTTTTTCATCTTTTCCGTTAATTCCTTCATTCAAGTCCCCATTGCTTCGTTCTCTGGATAAATATTATACATGGTTAAACCCAGGGCGAGCTATTTTTGTACACTACGCGCTAAATTTTTTTTTTTTCATTTTTCTGAGTTCGACACTGGTCAAACACTGCCATTGGAGCGAGAAGTGTTGTATCAGTCAAAGGGACGGAACTCCGCATGTCAGTGGCAAATGCGCAGGCGCAGCCCTTTACGTTTTGTGTCGATAGTAGAAAAGCCATTGTGTCACGTCCGGTATAGAGTAAATATTGTGTGTACTATATGTAGCCTATTCATTAATACGACATACCTTGGTTTATTACATACAGTAGTGATTGGCGTAAAAGTGTAAACGCTCTAATTAGAATCCTGCAAGCCAAGTCAACATTTACCTTACGGTGAAATTAAACATCGATGGACATTTCACTATTTTAGTTGAAATCTGAAATTCATATTATAAATAAATTCAAACCGTATGGCCAGCTTCTTTGTAATTATAATTTTTGCAGTAACATTTTTCGGGGTAAATGTTTGTGTGATGAATACGTGCATTCATACTCGAGTCATGCGTTTCATGTTGGTGAAGTAAATTTTAAACATTTAATTATGTCATTCATACGTATATTTGTCCGTAAACTAGTCTCCATATCACAAATGTTTTGCTGCTTACTTTGGGCTAGGTGAGATTGAAAGAAATATTATTTATTTATTTACTTTTTTATCACTCACGGAATATATACCTACTTTGTATATATTAACGCTTTGACACAAACCTCACAAAACAAGCCCAAAAGCGATTTTCTGGAACAATATGTTTTCCTAAATTGCCAGGAATGTAATATCGGAGGATAATATTTTTATATTAAACCTCTTGTCTTTTCACGATATAAGTCGACATGCCCGAGAGTGATATTAAATTGCCTCTTTTCATGGTTAAATATCAATGTGAATCGAATTTCTGTATCATGTTATTGCGAGATATTGGTAGGCAGGCCGTGGACCGCTATTATTTACTGGTAGAATAAAATCACGCGAATAAGTAAAATAGCGGCAGGACTTTATTTATATGAAATAAAATTCTTTGACAATGTCTTGCAGAATTTGAAAACCTCTTTTACATAATTCCGTTCAAATAAAGGGTCGAAGGATCGCATCAATATTCTGTGTGTTATGGCAATTGCAAACTGTTCATACTTTATTTAATTAATATAATAACATACCAATATGTTTATTGTAACTTTTTAATTATTCAATATTAGCCAATATCTTTACAAATTTTATAAAATATATATTTTTATAAACTATTCGATTTTAATTTTAACAAAATCTAACCCCAAAATCTTTATATATTTTTATTCCAACCGTCTTTCTCAACCATAGGATAATTATTAAACCCCACAACGATATTAAAATATCGTTGTTTTATATCTGATATCCCTTAAATTAAATAATTGGTTACCACCATTTCCTTTATTATTGTTTTTCTAACCAATCGTCTTCGAGTTTCCGTAGTCGTCTACGTTCGTTACGTAGTCCACGCTACGACTTTCGACTCCAATTTGCTATTGGAGATGAAAATCAGATTTATTTATTATTCAAGCACGCTACACTTGGTGAACGCATTAGGTTGGAATATCGAAATAGAGACAGAAAAAAACAGCATACTAACAACATAATCAAAAGTGCTAGAAAAGCATGGAATTAATAAATAATAAAACTTAAATTTAATGCAAATAAATTAATAGTACGATATCAGCCTTGCAATAAAACAACTTAAACGGATTTAACTTTAAAGTTTCATTTATTTCAAATATTGTTGAATATGCGCTCGTGCAAATATAAGTGAACATTACGATATCAGACGTTAACAAGCTTATGCATCGTTCATTAGTCTTTCAGGTTGAATACTGTACTGGACCTATTGCTATTATGATATACCTATTGTAAACATGTATTCTGGCAAATAAAGATTATCTTATCTTATCTTCGATTAATATATTTTCGGTCATTACAAAGTTGCCTGCACGTAAACTAAAATTGGGTCCCCATTTGAATAGATTCATCGCCTACCTACGTAATTGAAACAATAGTACAAACTATTTCCTGTTAATTGTCCAATCAAATTAGAGGTGTCGGTGGCAGTAAGGATTAGTTGGCTTTGAACTAATTATTGGTAAGCATTCTCGCACTATATTTTAATGGGTTTTGGTCCTAAACGGGGGTCGACCTTTGTAGCAAAGATGAATGAGACTTCACCAAATGTTGTTTAGTAATAGTCGTCGCAATGTTTTGCCGGCCCATCGACCAAGAGGTCCTGGTTCGATTTCTGTCGTGAAAAATGTTTGCGAACAAAGACATTTGTTCTGGAGTCAAGGTTTATTTTATGTTGATGTTTAAGTATTTTATAAATAATATAATTACATGCATAGTTAGTTAGTTAGTTAGTGTCTTGGGTGGCCGAGCGGTCAGGCACCTGCCCGGATAGCAGCGGACGCGGGTTCAATTCCCGCCTCAAGATCATAATTTTTCGAAATTATTTTTCTAACTACCAAAATCTTTGTACTAATTTTTCTAACATTTATATATTGTTAAAATTAAAATCGAATAGTTTCCATTTCTATTCATATAGTTCTAACGTCATCAAGATTTCATCGGAAAGGTGCTTGTGATGAATGAATGTATAGAAGGGTGATCTGAAAGAAATGTCAACTGACCAATGAACGGAGGGAGTGATTGGGATAACAACGTTCCAATCCGTACTGCTCAAGATTTTAACTTCGAATTTTTCGCTTTGCTTATTCAAAAACGGAGCCAAACCAATTCAAGGCAACATCTGGCTTCAATTGTGAACTTAAAATTTATGCTTTCCTGGCTATTTGGTACTAGTGGTCCATAAAACTACCGATTTCACTGACACCAAGAAAGGTGATGTGGGGAACATTTTCCCACGTTTTATCGCTCGCCTATTCGGAATGAAATTGACCTTTCCAATTGACCGACATGACGATAAAACCATACCCAACTTTATGATCCAGACTGATGCCTATTTCACAAATTGAGCTAACGCACTGAATCACGCGGTATTAAATAATTTGGACGTATTCTCACGGCTCTTATTTGGGAGTGTAGAGTGGACAGTAAAAATGAATAATCAAAACATAAAGTAAAGGAAATAGTTTAGCTACTTATATCCTAAGAAATACACAGCAGAACTGTAAATTTTCTCGAACTCGAATTTTGTTCATTGTAATCGAATTTTGGAAAAATATTTTTTGTTTATCTGCCGTGCTCAACAATAACAATAATAACATTAAGCTCCATTAAGCCCTACAATCTTTTTGTTTCAGTGGCTTAAAATGGCGGTAAATATCGAAACGGACTATTTTATCAACCTATGTTTTCAATAATCAATAACAATATCAATAAATAATAATAATAATTATTATAACCTATGTTTTCAATAAATCCCATAAGCACTAACCGTTTTTCAGCACAGCGGTCGGTTCCACGATTTTCTTGGATTTCTTGTACCTCTTTATGTTGCACGTTAGCTTCTCGATTGCTTTAAGTATCTTTTTGCTGACTTTATTAATAGTTCTGCTCTTCGGGTCGCTGTATTTCTTCGTTCGGTTGCCGCCGTCGACTGTCTTTTTGCATCCCGAGTGGTCACTGTCTTCCGACTCGGTGGCCGAAGAATCGGACACCGGATGAAAAATGTAGGGGCTCGTCGCGAAACAAGGGGAGTTCATCGCTAAGGATGTCCACGGAACATTTACCAAATATCTAAAACACTTGAATTTCAAAATCGAACTGCGCTTGAATTTCAAAATTAGAATTCGATTTTTGAATTTCAAAATCGAACTGCGCGGAATATTAGAATTCGATTTTTTTCTAAAAGAACATCGACTATGAAGTCTAGGGGAACGCTGTAAGTCGGCGACGGAACTGGTTAAGATTTGGGAGAGTCGGACGGGTGGACGGTGGAGCGTGACGCCGCGCCCTGGGTGGGTCCGGGACCTTGGCTTGTCTTATTTCCAGCCAGTAATCGATCAGACTATGATCTAATAATTATCTAATGAAGCCCATCGAACCGATTGCATCTGAGGCCTTGACATCGTATCGAGTATGTCGCCGGGGAAGTAACTTCCTTGTTCTATGTTTTATACTAAATGTAAACCGGTAAAAAACCTTGATTGACTCATTTCGAGAAGTAGCAGTTTGGTATAAGAAAATTTTCGAAAAATTAATTGTCTTGATGCGGAAATCGAACCCGCGTCCTCCGCAATCCGGGCGGCCGCCTATACCACTAGGCCAACACGACCAGGACAATATTTAATCGTAATTTTGTGATCTCTTATTCTATGTAATAATTTTTCGAACATTTATATAATGTACAAATAAAAATCAAAAAATTGTTTTAGTATGATGGGATATCTAATAGTTTTAAAGTAGGTACGTAACTGTAAAAACGTTTCTAAATAGGTTGTTTATAAAACTAATATTTTGGTCAAAGACCGAGAACAATCCTAATTTGGATAGAATTTCTTGAAACGGTAAAATTATATTTTAAGCAGTGCTGGATTAGATGGCAATAGGCTCGCCACCTATTACATGGGACCTAACATAACTGGCGAAACGTGGGTGCTAGTTCACCTCTGCCTACCTATTCGGGGATATAGGCGTGATTTATGTATGTATGTATGTATGGATTAGAACAATTTAACTAGTCAAAACTATACAAACATACTTATACACTTGTATAAATCACGCCTGCTTATTAGACAGAAGTTTATTAACACTACGTTTTCCTAAAATCAGATAAAATTTTACCAATCAAAGGTCCTTTTGGTTATTAGTTGTATGATTACCTAAAATCAGGTTTGCCAGTCAAGAGTACTTAAGGTCAGTTCGGTTAAGAATTTGTGACTGTAACAAATAACGTCCCAGTTAGTGCCTCGAAAAATCTCATTAAACAAAAAGAAACACGGCTCGCGACTAAATCTTACACAGAGGACAGTGATGTGATACAAAAACGGCGGATCCTCGGAAAGTAGGTAATTATGTTACTTGAGATAATTTTCCGCTTGGGCGCGGTTGAGATAGATTCCTCTTAAGAAGCTCTTTTGCTCTAAACAGGGTAGAATGTCTTAGACGCGATTATAAACACGTGTAATGTAAATGTTAAAGTAAATATAGACAGTGTCTTTTTAATTAGGTATAAATAAAAAGTGAGCTCGTAAATCTTTTGTAGTCAGTATAGAAGGAAATGTAGGCAAAGAAAATTTATCTTTTTTTTCGAAATAACAAATAAATGTCTATTTCTTTACTCAAAATTTAGAATTTCAATCATCTGTTCTCTAAAAATGTTTGGTAATTTTCGAATTTTACACACAATTATTATGAGTTGCATAATAAAGTGTATAAAATCATAATAGAAGGAATATATTGGTTTCAATAAACAAGCATCCACGATGCGCTTCCGTTTATACGATACGACCTAGGTAGACATACTCGTATGACATACCTATGTCATTCCAAAAGATGATCATTCCAAGTCATGATCCAAAAGAACATAAAACGTAAAGTCCATTAGACCCCGTTTAATTAATCAACTACTAGCGCTACTGTACTGAGCACTTTGCAATCTGCGACTGATGTAATGAAATAGCAATGCGTACGTATCACACGACATTGCTGTTAGACTTCTAACAGGGGCATTAGAAAATAATCGTTAAACATAGGTAGTAGTTAATGTATAAATGAATATGATTATTTTATTTTTTGAGACGGAACGGTTTAAAATTTGAGTTTAATCGAAAGATTTAAGCTACCACAAGTTTTTAACATAGGTCATTAAGCTTTTATAGTCACTAGGTATTGTAGCGAGCACTCAACAACTTACAGCGGTGTAAAGAAACTGTAATCTGCATTCTAAAGCGACGTACACCGCCGAGTGAACGACTTCCGAACAGTTCGCTACTTACTCGCGTCGCGACTTAGTCACTTTCCGAGTTTTAAGTAAGAGAAGTTACACTGGAGTTGCCGTAATGATGTAAGTCACTACAACTCGGCGAATTCCATTGGGGAACGACAGTTTGTAATGAATTTTGTCATCTTAAAGATCAGTCGATTTTCTAATTTCCAATGTAAAACTTTGCCGTTTGTAACAGGTGTGCTGGAGCCGAGAAAGGTGGGGTTATATGTATGTTTGTACCGAATGTATAAATGTCGAACACATTAAGAACGTTTTGTGTGTTCCATGTATAGGCTACACAGTACTCCGTTCAGATAATATTATGAAAATACCTTGTTTAGAATCACTACAATGGGTCTTACTGCCGCACTCATAGACGGCAATTAACACATTTCAAAACAAGTCGCTAGTCTTGCCGGGTCTATGGTCTAGCTAGATAGTAGACTAGTTTTTGGCAATGAGTACTCATTAAAGTTAACTGACGTCTCTGAATGCGGCAGTAAAGCATAAACAAGTTAAATTATCACATTACTTTTTTGAGGTAATAAAAAATGGACTCACCTGTTGAGTTTCTATCCCGTGGAAGCGTCTCGAATGATATATCTGAATGATAAATTTTATTTTCTCGTTCGTTGATTCCAGAGTTTGAGCTAAAAGCTTTTATGCTTATAGGCACATTGACAACTTTAGGTCCATTTTGTCGTTCTTCTGTTTGGGTTTTTGCCTCCACCCTTTTCCCAGTGTCGGGTTTTATAGGCTTCGAGTACTCTGATTCATAATTAGAACCGTCGCCGACTCCGTTAAAAACAATCTTCTTTATTGTCTTCACTTCTTCGACTTCGTTTATCTCATGTTGTGTTATGGTCGAGCATTTGATGAGTTCCTCTTTCTTAAGAAAATTACTGTCGCTGATTGAATTCGTCATGGTACCAGATTGGTGGTTGGGTTTTCCATTCATTTTGTTCTCAGGCCTCAAATATTTCTCAAAAGGATCGCTATTTCTCTTTGGTTCGAATAAATAACTTGGTGGCTTGGTTTCACTTGTGACGTTTTGGCTATAAGTCGAAAATTGCGTATCATGAACACCGTTTTTACTAGTTTCCTCCTCGCCATTTTTAGATTGGCTAGACGTGAAACCGTTTGTAAAACTAGTGTCCCTGTAGATAGATTGATGATCACTGGGACCTGAATCGTAAGTCTTGTTGAAAAGTGGAGGCGATTTTAAATCGGAACCGTGGTCGTTGGGTGAAGACGTATATTCTTTGGATTTCGTTCTATCTATACTGGACGCTTTGCCATTTGGTACGGGTAACTTGGAAGCACCGGGGTGACTTGGTAAATTTGTATAAAAAGGATTCGTCGGATGAAATCGTGGAAGTTCGTCGTTCGTGTCAGCTGCTTTAACTAGAGAAGTGGAATTTAGTGCCACGGGCAAAGAGTTCAAAGACGATTGCGCTGATAATGACATTGGGCGGTTTGGTGGCAACTGCGACGGCCTAATAGTTGCGTATACGGGTGCTTGCGGCGTGGCTCTTCCCGCTTGAACTTCTGCAATAAGTTGTGATGGCCCTGAAACAAATGATGGTACCAATTCAAATATATTTCTTTAAGTCAATACTCCTAAATTGTTGATTTACAGTTATAGTCGAGTTAGAAACACTAGCACATAATTAAAGAAATAACAACAGGACTACGGGATTCCACTTGCACTTGACCATGCATGTGTAGTCAAGTTGTTTGATAAAGGTGTTGTGCCTTTGTTTGCATTCCCGCATTCATAAAGCGAAAAGTTTACGGTTATGCCGCTCTTCCTTTCAACGTTGTCAGCCAAACAGACAGTGATAAAGTTGAACAAATCGCAGACAAACCTGCATATGCAATGCATGATACGAGAAATACTTGTTCAACTAAAAGGAACACACACGACTCAACTTAATATTGTGAACTGTACGATTTATATGAAATCTAATTCGTGTCGCGGGACAGATATAAATTGCAAGAGACACTTTTGTAGGATGCAGCAGCCGTGAGAGAGACTAGTGTGATATTAAACAAACTTGAGAGAACTTTATTTCAGAGCTGTTGAACATGGAATAGAGAATTTGAACATGGAATGTTTAGACAAAATAAGAGAAATACACAGTTCGGATTGCATATGCAACCGGGATCAACGGTGACGTCTGGAGCACGGAGGAACTTGAGAGAATATATCTTTGGTCACACATTCCTTGATCAGTATCAAAGATTCTTAGTTTACGCGATCGTAAGCCAACACGCTAGCCACTGCGAGCTCCTCAATAGTTTCATTAATGGGCAGTGGTAAAATATGCCCATAATTTGAACATTCGTGAATATTATCACCATAGTTTTTATATGACTGCGTTAGCATCCATAGTATTCAGGGTGTGAGTTATTTCTGTTACATATTGTATGATGGTGATGATTTACAAAAAAGCCCATATTATTAACTGTCTTTTGCTGAGATACTGTACCAACAACTACAGAGAGCTTAAAATCGATAACTGCAAGAGACGAATGAATGCAGAGACCGAGAGTATTGTAAGCGAAGCCCCGACTAAGCCCTCTCTTGTACTAATCCTTCTCGAGTTGAGATGTGGCGCCACTTAGTGTCTTCAAATACCTAGATATACCCACTGTAGCAGTGGGTATATCTAGGTATTTGAAGACACGCAAGTTAAGTCGAATGTAAGTATAGTTCGTAAGTAAAGTATCAAAGATATTCCTTTTTGTTATATTAAGAGCGTTTACGCTGATGACTTTTTATGACTGAAATACCTTCAATACAAATGAACTTAATGTGTCTTCCGAAGCACGGAGGGACTTAAGATATTATATTTTGGTAACCCACCCAATGATCACATTTGCGGACATTGCTTAGTTTACGCAATCGCGCTAAGTCACTGAGCTATAGAATCAAGAATAAAGAAATTAGTTTTAACAACATTGCACCACTATTATATCTTATATCTTGGTATGGGAAGTGAAGTGATGATGATGAATATAGGCACTTCCAGTGGATATAACAATATTATTAGTGGAAAAACATCAGTCTGAAACACACTATACATTTTGGATCATCGTACATATAACAATGAGACGCAACATGATATTTCCGAAACTCCTATCACTAACTCTCAGATGAACTATTAAGTTAAGGATTTTGTAATTTAATCCCTTTGATGGCAAGGGTCTGAAGTTGGTGCGATACGATACTAGACGGTTGGGACTATTTCAATAACCAATAAATTCCACAAGTATCGGTTTAGATAAGGCAGTCTGAGCATGAACTTGGTGATAGAGACTATCTGGAAGAGACTATTGAAGCTCCTTTCCGTACCGTCATATGTATATCTACTTTAATTTCTTGCATACATATATGTTTATTTACTCTCGAAGGGGTAGACAGAAGTATATTATGGGGAAAATGGGAATAGGCTCCCCACCTATAATAACATGGGATCGAGCTAACATAATTGGCGAAACGATGGTGCTGATTCGTCTACCTACCCCTTCGAGGATATAGGCGTGATTTATGTATATATGAATGTACATTTCGCCAACTATATTAGACCCCATGTGGTTGGCGAGTATATTGCCATCTTTCCATCCTTATCGCTGTTTTAACCCTTAGTCGCCTTGTGCGACACCCATCGTAGAGAATAGGGATAATGGCTGGAACTAATTAAATGGGACCTAATTTAGCAGGCTATATTTGGGTGATAATACACCACTGTCTACCCCTTTGGGGATTAATAGGCGTGGTTCTTGTATGGCTCTCCGTGAGCAAGAAAGAGGGGTCAAGTACCCGAAACCGACGGGCATGCATGAAGACATTAATGAGAATGGATGAAGCGAAGGAAGTATGTAAGGATCATAGCAAGTGGAAAGAAGTGATCTCTGCCTACCCCCGTGGGAGAAAGGCGGGATATATGTGTGTATGCATTTGTATGTGTTCATATTATTATCATATTAGACAATTAGTGTGCTAACGACTCTTCAAAATCGTTTTTTCGTAAGAAATTTCAATAAATTGCCGTCTGTTAGCTTAGAGCTTGATATATGTATAAGAATTCATCGCATAGGCACCTACGCTACGATAACGCATTAGGTATATTGCATACAATGGTAGTTTCCGAGCTGAATACGGACATCGGTAGGATAGGTACTTTTTGTTTCCGAGCGAGCCTCGTGTCGACGCTAAACAATAGAGGAATTCCGATGTAGGTTTTAATGGAAAGGTGTTTCGAATTCAAACGATAAATGAATGCGGCCCAAGCATATTTACTGAAATCCTAGATATATAATATAAACACCCCTTTCTCCCTTAGTAACAGACGGAGAACTGTTCTGTTTAGGAGGGAGTATGTTAAACAAGTAGGTAGACACGGCAGTAATTTTGTCGTCAACATAAAAACTGAGCAATAGGCAGGTACTTACTTTTTAATTCGGTGCTCTTGCCAAAAGATCTTCTTCGGGGCGACATCTCTCGGTTTCTGGCAACAAAAAAAAATTAATAAATTTTTCAGAAATAACAGCACAATATAGCTACTGTGGTTTGGAAATATAATGATGTGTTATACGGAAATACGATATTAAGTATTAATATTAGTAAGTCGGCGCAGTATGTTTTCCCTTTAATTCATATAGGTCAGACGTCATCTAGACATCCAATCCCTTCCAATTCGTTCAATCCATAATAAAAATTTTAGTATCGAGTTTTGCCCTCTATCATTCACCTGCCCCAAGATAATTATTGATTTAAACAGGAGATACTTCCTAAGTAATATGCTATTCACATATATTGTACGTGTATTATGTCCCCGATGTCCCCTCGAGCCGCATCAAGATTGTATGCTGCATTATAGTTACATATATATACATACGTTGGGCGACCCTTTATGAAACTTTTAAATCGATCTACTTATAAGTTTATAGCATCTTCAGTAGATACCAATATGTAACTCTACTGAAACTTTGAGAGACTGTATCGTATTATGTTTGACAATATTTAAAACGTTTTCTATATTAAAATCTGAAACTTGTATTTTTAAACTGTTAAGGTGTGGATAAAAATGGAATGTAGAGCAACCAGCCATAAAAACCTAGCTAATCCAATCCTTATGCAGTATCATAATACACATACTGCATCGACCTTAAATCATTTGGGAACAGGGGCAAGAAGAAGTGGGAGCTGCTAGATCAGAAGTCCACAAATGTTTTGTCTCTGCCTGAAACAATCACTCACCATTCGTCGGTCTCTCTAAATGAAAAGGCGATAACTTTTCTATACATTCATTCATTACTAATATCTCTTTGGATGGTTCATATGGATTCAGAGAACTGTAAAAGTCCAAGTATTTTTATTTTGAGAGAGGTTTTAACAAAAACTGATTGTTGATTGGGCGCCACCGCTAAACCCACAGAAGGCAACGGTAAATTGGATAGTGAAATATACACATCCGGTTTCCAATACGGTTTTTGATTGGAAAAATAAACTGTAACTTCTCAAAACAAATGCCGATACCTTCAGGTTATCTGCTGTTGATTGAGAAATAGAAAGCTACAATACAACTCAAAATTGCATTGCCCAAATAACCCCTCTTTCTCTACAACTTTATTACACTATATTTTATGTCACACCATCATCATCATCACCAGCCCTTTAATGTCCCAACTGCTGAGGCACGGGCCTTCCCTATGGATGGAAGAATATAGGGAGATTTAGCCATAACCCACCACGCTGGCCCAGTGCGGGTTGGTGGATATTAACGACTGCAGATGCAGCCGGAACCAACGGCTTAACGTGCCTTCCGAAGCACGGAGGAATTTTTGGTCACCCATCCAGTGCACGGCCTTAGCGATATTGCTTAGTTTACGCAATCGCAGGCCAAGCGCGCTGTGCCACTGCGCTAGCGAGCCCAGGTAAGATCATAGTTTTATGTCACACTTGACCATAAAGTGGACTTTTCCGCCCGCTATATACGCGAACGGAAAATCCCAATTCCTGGTCAGGGGGAGAAATAAAACTATGACCCTACCTCGGGCGATAATCTACTATTATGTCACCCCCTGACCAGGAAGTGGAGTTTTCCGTGCACGTAGTGGGCGGAGAAGTCCTCGGGCGACAAAAAGAAAGCCAGATAGAAATCAGATCAGATCTGAGACATTCCTTATTTTATCGCCGTGCTTGGTACATAATCTACTATTTATGTTACCAAAGGTGACTGTGTATCCAATTACCGCAACGCACTTAAATTGCCTAGCTCGACGCGTGGGAAACGCTGTACGTTGCTTCGCATAGACTAAGTGCTTCAATTTGCGTCATGACTAATCTGGATGTCCTACGTACGATTCTCAACTGGACCAGTGATCGGATTAGGAGCATGGCCAACAGCGGCCAGCCACGGCGAGGCTCAGTCGAGATGCGAGTTAATCGCTCTTTGGCAATATTAACAGGTAACAGGCAAAGCTTTGATTCCCGAAATCTACTGCCATACAGGTAAACCTGATAAACCAAGATTAGTCTTAGTTCATTACATACACACATGAGGAGCTCGATCAGAGGCTTAGCGCACTCGGCATGCGATTGTGTGGACTCAGCAATGTTCGCTAACGCCGGTCATTAGATGAGTGATCAAAAATGTATTATCTTGAGTTCCTCCGTGCTTCGGAAGACACGTTAAGCCGTTGGTCCCGGCTGCATCTGCAGTCACTAATATCCACCAACCCGCACTGGGCCAGCGTGGTGGGTTATGGCCCAATCTCCCTATATTCTTCCATCCATAGGGAAGGCCCGTGCCTCTGCAGTCGTTAATACCCACCAGCGCATTGGTGGGCTCGCGTGGTGGGTTATTCTGTGGTTATGACCTAATTGTCAATGGAGAAGTGGGAACATTAAAAGGTGTCACGCCTTTCACCCCATAAGAGAAGGCGAAGGTGTTTTAACACCCTCCAGCTTATTTCAGGTTTCGTGTAGGAAATAGGCGAGCATATTGCCATTCACCTGAAACTCAAATCGCAGTAATTTGCTAGATGGTGCACCGACCACTGCCTGGGAAAAGGTTCTGATTTTAATACTCTTAATTATAGTCGCCTTGCACTACGGCGACAGGTAAAAATTATTAGTTTTTAATTTATTAATTACCATCGACCCGCGTCATTCGAAACTAGCGTTAGCAAAAGTCAACGTTTTTAATTTATTTATTATCATCACCGCCGTGATTCGAAACTTAGCAAAAGACAACTTTCACACCACATGCCACATTAAGATCAAACCTTTTTAAATTTACCTTAAGTTGCCAAAGCCAATTCTCATTAAGTGTACTGATTACGAGTAAGTAATTATGGAAATTGTACAACCAGTATTTGCCTTAAATAGTTAATTAGCAGCTTAAGGTGTCAAAGAGAAATACGTTTTACTAACAATGTCCTATAAAGGGGTCCAATAAAGGTGTCCATTATTGCCGCTTAAAGTAAATTTTATGGCCGGCCTTATCTGGCTATAGTAAATTATTTTATCACTGATAATTTAAGTTGGTATACGGATTAGGGGTGATTTTTGGTTGGCTCAAAACAAATGTTTCTCATTTCACTTCGCTAAGCGTGACACCCAAGAATAGTATCGAGCCTGATGCAAAGTTGATACTACAGATTCCAAAAGATAGCAAAAACAAACAACGGTAAATAGAATACAGGTCGCTAGATTTTCAAGACAGTCTTGAAGAAATAAAGTCACAAAATTTTATTTTAAATGTCCTGATGCGGGAACCGAACTCACGGGAGTGTCGTACAGTCAACAGCACTACAGGCTACCACAAATGTAAAATTTTCTAATAAGTTAAGGTTGACAACCGATTGAAGAAATTTGACAGCTTTCACACAACAAAGAGCAATATTAGGCATATTAGATCGAGGTGATAACGTTGGTTAGTTCATTGGACTACTATTACTACTTTACCTTATAGCTCAATGGGTTAATTACTAGAATTTCAATACTCACTCATTCAGTCCTAGCTTGAGTAAAGGTCCAGCGGATCTCAGCATTGCATGGGCGTCGGCATTGCTCATGGTCTTCGTGGTCTTGCCATTGATAGAGGAGATGATATCGCCCTCGCGGATGCCGCTCAGAGACGCCTTTCTGCCGGGATTCACCTGGAAATATAAAAATAGAGTCATGCATACGTACATTACACACATACACGCCTACCCACAGTTTCTATATCGCCTATTACGTTTACTTCCATGGTTGTCTGTAAGAGACTGTTGTTTAGCAGTAAGACCGCCTATTGTGCTGTTTCTTTAATTCAATGTTTTCTGTATTTGTATGTTCTTGTATGCTATAAAGTATTGTAATGTTTGTATCGTACTTACATTGCTACCTACATAAATGACAACTATTTATCCCCGAAGCGGGAGGCAGGTGTATTTAACACACCCGTTGCCACAATGAAAATGCAGTCAACTTTGGCATAGGCAATAAGTAACTTAGAAACTTTTTGTTTCCATTATAAATTTAAAATGCAAATTAAAGATGGACTTATGAAAAAAGGAAATTGAAAGATAAGTAATAGGCTACTCAAATAATAATAAATTAGAAAGTGTATAATATAAAAAATAATGTAGAAGAAAGTGCCTAAAACGGTCACATCCATCTATAAAATGATTTTGAAAACAAAAATATTTTCAAAATATTTTTGTTTTTAAAATTCTATGTTCTATGTTCCCTAAAGGACGCCGGAAGGACCTAAAGCTCCCATTTCTCACTTTGCGTATTAAATAGTTTTATACACGAGAATACCCGCTATAGGCGGTATGACCGCTATGGACCACCTGCCCCTAGTAATACGTATATATGTACTGATCTTTTTGTTCAGATGTATAGTAGTATTTAATTGTCTTCTCCCAAATTATTTAGGATGGATGTTGTCTATTTGCGTACGTACTGTTTTAGCAATTATCTAAGTTCTCATGATAAGCTGCCTGCCTGACACCAACCCTCCTCCTAGGATTCAATAGGGTGATAAATAAGGTCTCACTAATTTATTCACAATGAAAACATATTCAAAATAGACCTTATTCTACTAGATCCAACAATTGATGCCTTAAATAAAATTAGCATTGTTACTAAGAATTAAAAAGCTTCCTTCATTTGATACCGTCTGATTAAATACAGTCCGATTAAATACTTGGACATGCAACCATGAATTAATTAGTATTACAGCAGTATTTTAAACGCAGCTTAACTATAGGTAATTAAGTAATTCAAAATCGCTCATGTTTGTTCATTTCACATTTTTACTATTGCAAACATCAATAAGTGGTATGGTTAATTTGTAAAATTATAACTTACTATAAATAACAAAGATTTTGGGGTTAGAAAAAGAATTTGGAAAAATTATGATCTTGAGGCGGGAATCGAACCCGCGTCCGCTGCTATCCGGGCAGGTGCCTGACCGCTCGGCCACCCAAGACACTAATTAACTTGCCGAAATTCTTCTAACCTTTAACCTTACAACGTGAAGTGTAAAGGTTAGAAGAATTTCGGCAAGTTAATTAGTGTCTTGGGTGGCCGAGCGGCCAGGCACCTGCCCGGATAGCAGCGGACGCGGGTTCGATTCCCGCCTCAAGATCATAATTTTTCGAAATTCTTTTTCTAACACCAAAATCTTTGTACTAATTTTTCTAACATTTATATAATGTTAAAATTAAAATCGAATAGTTTATAAAGCAAACCCAAGCTTAACCGAACGCACGGTGTTTGTAAAAATATCTGCTTTGGAATGTTTGAAATTTATTTCTACATTGCGAGGGTACCCGTTGGCTTACAACGTGAAGTGTAAAGGTTAGAAGAATTTCGGCAAGTTAATTAGTGTCTTGGGTGGCCGAGCGGTCAGGCACCTGCCCGGATAGCAGCGGACACGGGTTCGATTCCCGCCTCAAGATCATAATTTTTCGAAATTCTTTTTCTAACCCCAAAATCTTTGTACTAATTTTTCTAACATTTATATAATGTTAAAATTAAAATCGAATAGTTTACTATAAATATCTTATAAGGCATAAAAACATAATTGAGATTGCTCTTAGTAGCGTATTTAGAATTGTTAGTTTTGAATTTTGATAAAGCAGTGTGGTAATGGCTGTGCGGAATACAATGGTCACCACCCCACAACACTCTCGCGGTTGTTATAATTATATAACAATAATTACATTCGCAATGAGTTTCCACACTTTCCAACATATAAATTTGTTGAAATGAAACTTATATAGAAACTTAAACAAAACAAATTAATACAATATTGCCAGGTTTCAATGAATTGCTTGTAATAAATCTATCTGTGTAATTTTACCAAAATTACTCAACTGACCGCCGCGTGAAACAGAATTGAAATAAAAGTTTCAAATCCAGTCAAGGTCGCCATTAAATGTAGAGCGCCGGAAGTGTATTAATAAGAGACGTCTTGTCAGCTCGATAAGTCATAATAATTACTCTATTGATTAATATAATAACTCAGAGACGTCAAATAACGTTAATGAGTAGGTACTTAACGTCAAAAAATTACAATTCAAAACTAGTCGCTATTCTTGCCGGGTCTATGGTCTAGATTTGAATGAACATTTTTGACATTAAATACTCATCAAAGTTAATTGACGTCTCTGAGAACATCTCTAAAAATATAACATGTTTTACTTACACGATAGTTTCTACCCAGAATATTTATATATCTGCTTTGGTTTTAAGATATTTCTACATACATACATAAATCACGCCTATATAATGTCTCCGAAGGGGTAGGCAGAGGTGAATTAATACCCACGTGTTGGCCGTGTTGGTTCAGTCCCATGAAATAGGTGGCGAGCCTATTGCCATCTCGCGGTCACGTAAATCGCAGTATATTACTAGGTGGTACAAGTAATGCTGCTTAGGTATAGGTTTTCTGAAGTCAACAGTAAACAAGTAGAAAAGGCTCGCTAATAAATATTCTTAGGTACATATATCACCGTAAGCTAGAGATATGTAGAGACCGTATATTTTTTATCATATTAATTCAACGTTTTTTATGGACTGGATATAATAAGTAAGTATTTTAAAATAAATCAACGATTACTTTATTTTACCCGACGTTTCAATAATAATAATACACCAAAAATATACGCGAATGAAATCCGTAGAAGTTGTTTTATTTTAAATGTGTAGTGCTCGTACAAAGTTAAGGAAACAGTAATTATTTTATCATCAGTACTGCAAAAACGTTTTCCCAATAAGACCGATTACGCACATGCCAAAACATGACCTTTGATCCGACCTTGCTTTACATTAATGGCTCAGCTGGATCATGTCCAGCGTACCTAAAATTCAAGTCTAATATTCTCCAAAGGTATAAATAAACGTTGAAAGAGCGTATTTACAAGACAGTTTTGATTTATAGCAGTCGCTATGTTTTATCATATACAACATAATACAGATCCACAAACAAGTGAGCAACTGTGAAGTTACAAACCGCATTCGGTTCCCGGCGCCTTGCCGCCGGTGAGCAAAACTTCAACATCCTTCCTTCCCGGCCCCCGGTCTGACCCCCTCACACCCCTTACTTAAGTAACACACAGCCACTACAAAAAGACACTGCAGCCAATTCACTGGAGGCATATTAAGACACAAGATAAAGACATTACGACTACAAAATAAAACATTAAGTATAATCGAGGCTAACACGCAAATTGCTTTTGAGTTGATGGCACAATTGAGCCAACGAAACCTATTTGGACAGTCAAACGGCTGCCCCGAGGAGACCATGACCGATACTAAGCCAAGGGTGAACACGCGATGTCGTCGGCGGCAATTTCATCGAAACATTATATGGGCATTATACTAAAATGCATGCGCCGTGAGGACCAGGCCTATTGTTACGTGGGGTCCATCGCCCGTCACGAATATTAATCTTGTCGAAGACAAATCGAAGACGCCTCACTACCCCCGTCGTTTCTTGCCGCGTGTACGTGTTAAGATCGTATATTCTTAATAGGCCGATGAACTTCGCATTGTATGGAAATATTTCCAGATATGCCACCTAGATGGTGAGACTATTATGCTAGAAGAAGTTGAAAATGAAATAATGGACTTAAATTGGAAAGCTCAGTAGCCATGATAGGCATTGTATTAAAAACAAAACAAACCAAGAATACGAAAAATATTTTGCACGATCAGTGTTTTGAAAATTAACGAGGAAAATAAAATAGTCGAGTCTGAACAATAGAAAGAAAGCTCGGTACAACTGCGACATGTAAAAAATGTCCTTACAATTTTATGACCGTTCATCTCGAAACGACCAGCCGCATTATGATTGGGACAGAGTTTTATAGACATATCGCCGAATAAATAACACCGAGAAAAGATATTGGATATATAGGGGAATTTGAACACAATCTTTTAAAGCGCTGCGGCTAAGCAAGAGGTTTAATCAACCAAGTATAAAGCTCGGTTGGCAGTTCAAGGTTGTGGGCGGGGTTTTGGAAATGGACTGTATTCTAATGAACTTGGACTATGAGGTAAAGATAATAATTGTATTCAATATAATAGCGATTGGTCAGTCTGATGAAACGCGGCAAACAAGCACTGGAAATCACGAAAAGCAGATTTTATGTCATCAGATTTGGTTTACATTTTGAAAGACTTTTCAAGGTAAATGATAAAGACTATATAATTTTTCGAATTTTTTGTAACCACAATATTCTTTGTAAACGATAAAGTTTAAAAAAATAAAAAAATTGTTACTAATCCTAGGATACAGAGAGACTACTTGTGCACTCTTTTGTCGTGTTTAGATGTATACAAGGATAGGAAAGTCTTAAGAAAATCTTCTAGAAAGAAAGACGAGTCTTTTCGTTTCATTTTTTCTTCCATACATCAGCATCCTCATCTGGCGTTATGATAATGCAAATTACCCTAAAATATCGGTTTTTAAAGAAGTCCCGACTTTGATTTCACATAATAATCTACCTACAGTCTTATTGTCACCAGCTCTTGTGGAAGACTAATTATGAAGAATTGGACATTATCAACTATGCTTGGTGTGTAGAAAACGTCTGCAGGTGCAGTGGATACCAACGGCACCATGAGTTTTCCGATTCCAGCCCGGCTAGCATGACCATCCAAACACGATATGATATAGCCATTTATCGCGTTAAACTTACAAAAATCATTGGATTTTTGACAGTTCAAAGCAATTAATGGTTATATCTTTAAGATATAGCCTTAAGGTCTTATTTAATTATTACATTCAAGCTTATATAAGTGTTAAAATCCAATGACTTTTGACTGTTGAACGCGATAAACAGCTATATCATATCGTGTTTCGGTGGTCATGCCAGCCGGGAAGGAGGACCTCTAGGTAATATATTTTCATGGTCATGGTCACCTATCCAATGCTTAGGCTTTGCAATGCTTAATTTACGGAATCGCAGCCTGAGCTTACTAACCAGTTCCCGTCTGTATGTATGCAGTATAATGCTACTTATTTCGACAAGTCCACTGACTAAGCACTAGCGATAAAGTGTGGCAGTAGTTCCCGCACCACACGCCGGCAACTCTCAGAAGAGCGTCATCTTTCACTGTGCAGTAATTAAATGCGCAACTTCGAAACAGTGTCTTGTTAGTGCAATTACATGTGGAGTGGGACCACTCGGCGACACAACTGCATTGTGGGGCTGATTGCATTAATTGCGAGCTTTAAGCTTATACCACTCCTTTTATACGGTTGCGCGACAGGCGAGCGGATTTGATTTTCGAAACTGTTTTGCACATCTTTGTTTGAAATATTACTTATCAATTTGGTCATCGACTTGAATATTGATGGTTGATGATATGGATGGATTGTGTTAGTAATCAAGTGTATATGAAAGGTTAATTTGGAAGTAATATGGTTAATATGGAAGAAGAGTAGTTTCGACCCCAAATGACATGGGACTACTGTTTTTGATGATTTCAAAATGTGGGTTAATTTGGAGCGGAAGTGTATTATGTGAGCGTTTTGTGTGAGCGTTATTAGAGAGGGAGACAGTGATTATTGAGTTTAGTTTCAAATATTTAATACTTGATGTTACCTTTAATTGTTTAATTTAGTTCTAGTGTTCTGACTTATTTGTCGAAACCCTAGAACTAAATTAAACAATTAAAGGTAACATCAATTATTATTATTATACAAGTCGATATGGAGCTCACCTGTACTGTTTATTCGAAAAGCAACTTTCTCCGTATAATATACCATGGCAAAATTGATATATTTATCGTCTTACTGCCGTGTGCCCACTACTCCCTAGGTTTTCTATGGTCGATGCAGCAGTTTTTTTCCTTCCATTAATCAGCTAGATCAACATACATATATACATACATAAATCACGCCCACATCCCCGAAGGGGTAGGCAGAGGCCAACCAGCACCCACGCTTCGCCAGCCATGACAGGCCCCATGTAACAGTTGGCGAGCCTATTGCCATCCATAGGGCACAAAAGTCGCAGTAGGTACATTGCTAGGTGGTACAAGAGGAACGCCGCTGCCCATTCCTCATCACTGACCCATCTCTAGTCGCCTTGTACGACACCCACGGAAGAGATTTGGGGTAGTGACAATTGTATTCTACTCTGCCGTCACCACACGGCAAGCTAGAACAACCTATCTTATATTGTTGCTACGGGGCCAACATGGAAGAAAACATTGACATAATTGGTTTAGCTCAGATTTCTTTTTGTTTAATCTAATTTAATAGAAGGGGATTTCTTACAACAACTTTGTTCTTTTTTTTTCTTTTAAAATCACTTTGTTAACTCAGTACTGTGTGAAGTCTGGCGCTTTTGCTATGCCTTTTATGATTCTAATAAGCCAAAGAAGAAGTTAAGTCGACATTTATCCCCTATAATAGCGAGCGAACGTTCTCGAGTTTACCGAAGACATTTTATTTTTGTTTGATGCAAACAACATTTATGTTCAGAAAGCTGCGCTTCTGATTACATTAGCCAGTTTTATACATAAGTCTTCAACATAAATTTGATATTCATATTTTATAGACTTTGGAATTAAATTAAAAATGTTTCATGCTCTAAAGGATAGTGTTATTTGCTGAAGGGACAGAAGACGTGAATGCACAGTGAATTGTAGTAAATGACCTGAGAATGATGAGAGTAAATAATGATTGTGCTGACAACATTCCAATTCCAATGTGGAAATGTTAGACTATTTACTAAGTTAATTAAAATCCACGTGGTTATTGATATTATATCAGTCTATTATATTAATGACAAAGGAAAAGGTAGATGATTTTAAAAGTTATAACCAAGAGAAAATAGGTAATACCTATTTAGAATCAGGGAAGAAGAATAATAAAGTTTCAAGTAACACGAAAATAATTAATTAGTGTAACGATCTGCTGTTTTGTGTGTCTTACTCAGTCAATCGTTGTAACGATACACAATTAGACAGGGACAAATTAATTACTTACTTTGATTAGAGTGGCATGCTAACGTAATATCGATTACCAAGACGGTAATTACGTGAAATTTATCCGAATCGTGCTAATACCCTATTAGGTTACATTTGGATATGCTATAGAATAGAGCTTGTTGTGTCATTGTATGGGCCGAAGGGGTGCCAGCGAATGTTGGCCTATTGGGTGTTCTAACTGGCAGGGTGGAATGGAGGTTTGAGTGGAGGAATTAGGGGTCTTATTAGACTGGACAGGGCTAACAAGGTGACGTTGATACGCAGAACACGTAAAGAGCCGCGTGACTCCGCGACGCACGTGCGTAGCGTACGCGATCCACCTTACACCGACGCTGTAAATCGTTCAGTGAAGTAACTCGACTACAAAGTTATGACTAATGGACACAGCTCAAGCCAACTTCAACCTTACCGGTGTATGTTTAATGTTTGTTTCCAACTCGATCAAATGAAGTCGCGTTCGTTAATTTTCACTTCTACAAATCTGGTTTGCTAAAAGAAGCTCTATAATCAACTCCCTTTCAGATGACTAATCTAGTTATGTGAACGCAAACAATACGAAATAATATCATACGTATACAACAGTAAACTAATTACGATATTAATATGACGATGATTATTATTTTCATATCATTTTGAATACCGGGCAAAAGGTGTACAATATTAATGTTCTTACGTGTTTGTAAATGATTTTTTTAGATATATTAAGGGCTGGTCTAAATAGCAAGTGAGGCAAAGTAAAAAGATTCTGCATCTCTATTGGGCGCGAGATCAGTCAATATCAAGAATACTATGCTCAATTTAT
This sequence comes from Cataclysta lemnata, assembly GCA_963931975.1. Lineage (NCBI taxonomy): Eukaryota > Metazoa > Arthropoda > Insecta > Lepidoptera > Crambidae > Cataclysta > Cataclysta lemnata. Next base: position 10,947,080 of record OZ008347.1, read on the forward strand.
CCTACTTATTTCCGTACATTCTTGGTAGGTACTTTTGTCTGGCGCCGGCCATATTCGATTTCGTGGCCAGGAGAGGGCAAGACCTAATGGATTCTCGGAAACGCGAGACTTGTCGATAATCATGAAGAATATTTTCGGGATTCACTGAAACACGTTGTGTAATGCGTTGCCTTGAAACTCTATATTGCTTATAGCAACACAAACTGTTAATGTTGCCCTCCTACTTTATTTATAAAACGAAAATAAATTTAATTGTGTATGCACAATATTTTGTTCGTACGCAAGTATGGAACGCATACTTCAAGGTGCCTTTTCGTGTAAGCAGAATCTTCCTGGAAAACTCCAGAAATAAAATTCAGACATTGCATAGATTTACGTGATGGATTTTAATAACAAACTGCTACGATTAATGTGCATAGTGTAAAACAGAAACAGCTGTATTTATTTACACATAAAATATATTTAATTATATTCATATTAACTAGCGCTAATCTGTAGTAGAACATCAATTGAATTGTTGAAATAATGTTCTAAATTTTTAACAGTGTTTGGAAAATGTAGATGAACTTAATTTTTTATGAATTTATCACTGTGCTATTTGTATCTTATACACCTGGAAAATGGCCCCATCAGAAATTTTTATTGAAATAACTGAATATTTCTGAATTCTTAAATTCACTATCATATCAACCCTATTGGCATTGGTATTGGGCATTGGCATTGGGCCTATATGCATATGTAGTTAGAAATATTTACCAATTAGTGGCAACCTGACTTTTTGTCATAAATAATATAGATCTCTTGTAATGGACGACAAAATCCCCAACCATGATATCAACTGTTGCTTTCGACATGTCAACAGTTGGCGAAGCGTAAAGATATTCCGTACCGGGAATTGGATACCGGCGACTATCGATTGGATTCGATCGCGTAGTAAAACTACGAGTATAGATTCCCTTCCTATTGCCGTTTGTGTGATAGGTCATCACTATTTTTGGAATTCAAGATAGCAAATTTTTGCTCACCCATCCAATGACCGGTTTTAGCGAACATTGCTTAGTTTACGCAATCGTAGGCCGAGCGCGCTACGCTACTGAGCTCCTCAAAAGTCTTGTAAACGGATTTGCCACCTTTGTCGCCTGTTCGTGCGTGAATTATGCTTACGAGCACTAATGAAGCAAACTCGTTAGGTAACATCGTGAATGCGTCGCACGCATATTTGATATACCTACGCATTTTACTGGTAAAAAATTATTATTAAAAAAAGTAGAGAGCGATCGTCTACTTTTAATCTGAACAGACTAGATCTCAGCTACATACATAATATGTAATCACGCCTATATTCCCGAAAGGATAGGCAGAGGTCAATTAAACACTCACTATTCGCCAATTACGTTAGTTCCCATGTAACAACTGGCGAGCCTTTTGGCATCTATGGGGCACATAAATCGCAGTATATCGCTAGGTAATATAAGAGATAAGCTGCTGCCCATTAGGCACTCATGGCTGTTTTAACCCTTAGTGGCCAACACCCACAGGAGAGATGGGAGTGGTGACAATTGTATTCTCCTCTGCCGTTACCACACGGCTAAATCTCAGTGATGTAGATTATACAAGTACCTACCTACACAAAATTATACTCACGTACAATTATGTACAATTATGAGGCTGTTTGGGTAATCATGGCTCTACAGTACTTAGCTACACAACTTTCATGAATGCTCATGTCTACTGTACGCTGTTTATTAGTTTAAAGAATAATTTCAACAGCCATCTTTATGTGGTTACTGTTTTATTATAATGAGTTGACTGTACAAAGAAAAAGTTAGCAGTGGGACTAGAAGCACAAGGGAATTAAAGGAAAGCAAAGGTTATTGATATGTCTGCCATTTAAAAAGTATCAAATATCCAAACAAACAATTAAGTCTTGACAAAATCTCAGTAAGCCGACATTAAAGACATATCTTGCCGTCGATTGGTTATCCACTTACCAATTAATAAACTAGCTAACGTGCAAATATCGTAACAGAATACCCCTGTATCACATTCCCCATCTAAACACGAACCAGCCAATTTAGGAACAATACATTATTTCCGAGAGGCTAACACAAATAATTGACAACAAACATAGGTACCCGAATCACTGGCTTGCAAACGCCCAAATATCTCTATCATTTTCCGTAGGCAATGGTTGAAAACCAATTAATTGTTACATCGGAGAAGCTTATTGATCCGTCCGGCGTTGATCCCGAAAGGCCGGATATCTTGTAACTTAGCCGACCCTAAGCTACTGTCAACCGACCCATTGATAGGTGAGCACCGTGAGATAATGCTTCGAGATGATTTCGGTTTTATGATGATGTTAGTACATTAAACATAATAGGTTATGTTGTAAATACAATAAGCGAAGCTTGGGTGTCAATTCAGATCTGAAGCCGAAGGGGTAGCCCTTTAGGCTTTAAATAAGCGTGAATGTATGTGTGCTGACTTAGCACTCCCACAGAAGGATTCATTCATCTATTCGATTTTAATATTAACATTATATAAATGTTAGAAAAATTAGTACAAAGATTTTGGTGGTTAGAATTCAATTTTATGGTTATTTTTCTAACCATTTCTTTGATTCATTCGTCATTGAAAGTGTGATTCTTTGTGAAAAAAAAAATGATTTGGTCTTTATAAAACTATGTTTACTGGATATTGAAGAAATAGAAGAGTTTAAGCAAAAGAAACTATCCAGAGAGTTATTTTAGGTTTAAACAAAAATGTTCGAGTGAATGTTAAGGTTTACAGACCTGTGAGATTGTAAAATGAGTTATATAACCATAAACTGTTGAACATGTTGTGTCTTAAGGGGTTATCTTAATAAACTGGAAGCTCGGTTTTCATTCATGTCTAAATTTATTTTTCAAAAATTACGCGTAAGACCAAAGATGTGTAAACTGGGTTAGTAAATTACATCAACACACGGAAAAGGATTTTAAAAGACGAAGACGAAGGCAGCCCGTAGAAGGTTACAGCACTTAAATCGGTAACTGCCTTAATTTACCTACATAATTATGAAAATTCTTACTTCTTGTAGGCTTCCTTGAGGGAGGAGGTGAATAATAAAGTTCATATTGGGTATATCGTTTTGCGCTTTAACATAAGTGACATCCGTGGTTAACATATTGTCTCCAAGATCTGCCCCAATTTTATCCAACCCACGTTAGTAATGTCGGGACCACTCCGGCTAAACTTCCGGCATAAGGCTAGAGAGACCGCCAAAATCTATAAAATGAAATCCTGCTTTTGTGATATTTAATTGCAAACCAACATGCGCTAGTTTGTGCTGTCATTCTTCCAATCTGCTCTGAGTCTAGGGGCCTTTCTCTTCTACGAAAGTATATTAGATCGGAGAAAAAGTGTCTTCGCATTTTATTATTATTATGAAAACTCAAAAAATTTTTTGTTTTTAAGTTTATCTACCTAACGCCAGGCCAAAATGAAAATTTAAGTCTGATAGCTAGGGACAGAGCTTTTTGACATTTTACGCAATACCAATATCAAAGACAAACCATCCTTAATTCCTGATTACGTTAATGGTTATAATAACTCAATTCCGAAAATAGTCTTTATACTTTTATTGTGACTTAAGTTATATTAGTTTCAGTATATTTTGATTTACAGGTCTAAATAATTGTGTTATATATATAAAAATTTGCCAGTTAGCTACAAGGGTTATTTGCGCAAACATTCTGTTATTTGAACAAAGCTTATAGGTAAGTATAAAGAGATATGGTGTCAGTGAAACTGATTGATTATTATTTGACGTGCAAACATAATCTTACTCACGCTGCGAACTCGATCGACGGTCTCACTGTAACTCTGTAGACAGAAAATTTCGGGGTAAGATAATATCATTTGTATATGGAATGACAAAATTAACTTGGATATTACTCCTCTTTATCCCTGGAGAGTTAGGCAGAGGTGTATTAACACCTATATTTCGCCAACTTTCTGTAATGAGAGCCTATTGTCATTTATCAGGCACATTACGTGCCCGATAAATGACAATCGCAGTATATTGATAGTTGGTATAACAAAGAGGCTGCTTAATTACCATTCTTCGTCATGTTTTTTTTACCCATAGTCACCTTGTATAAAATATTGGAGATAAAATTCCTAAATACGAGAAGGCATGGAAGGGCAGAGGCATTTTTTATAAATGTAGAAATACAGGGAGAATCTGCCAGCACATGGATTGGTAGGTATTAACTTCAGATGCAGCCGGAATCAACGGCTTGACATGCCTTCCGAAACATCAAGGAGCTTGAAATAGTTGATTTCTGGCCACCCATCCAAAGTTTGCGTCGCAGATGCATGTGCTAACCACTACCCTATCGGACCCTTGGAAAAACGAAAAATAATGCCTTCGAAATACATAATTCACCAAATTCAAAGAAAGTTACCCCTTAATTTTTTTTTTTTCTCTTTATTATTTTAGGGACTTTTGTAAATATAATTACATGCCAGTCCCATCGTGACTGTTTCTTAGTTTAAGATCTTATAGCTAAGCTTTCCTCTACAAATTTGTAAATCAACAAAGCTTTCTTAGAAGATGGTTCTGATAATAAGCTCTGAAATGTACCCACATCCAGTTTGTTGATTCTCAAATCCGATGTTAATTTTGTTCTTTTGGTCTGGTTCTTGACACATTCCGCCAACAAATGTAAAACATCTTCTTCTTTTTCACACACATCACAATTAGGGGAGCGTACTTTTTTCATGAGGAATCCAAATTTATTTAGCGGAATGTGTCCAGATCGTAACCTATACGCAATAACAACTAGATTCCTGTTAAGAGTTATATTATTAAACCAGGGTATACGAGGAGGTTCGGCTAAAAAGTGCAAAGTCACAGGTGTATTAACGTGGAGAATACACCTCCCCCTACCCCTTTGGGTAAAAATGCGTAATGTATGTATGTATGTAAAAAGTTATCATTAATATCAAGAAATTACTATGAAAATATATTGGTTATAAGTAGAATAAATAAAAGAAAAGTAAATAGTAGTTTACCATACACTTTTGCTCGCTTTATCATAGAGAGGATCTGCTGTGGATTATTTATGTTTTTATTGCCATTGTTATTAGCTACATCATCTATTACATAAATAATAAATAAATAGCGTCAGATATCTAATTACTGAAACGAGCAAAGTTAATTATTTTCTACATCGTCGCTTACCAAATAAACTGACACTTTTACTTAGGAAACGAACAACAGAGACTGTTATTCGTAGCAAATATTGTAAAGGAAAACATCGCACATGTTGCTTGTTAATCCTCGTTATTATCCTGTTAACGAACATTAATTTCGTATCATTTGACATTTGTTATTGGGCAGTTGCTATACGTAATCCAATTAACCGAGGCTTCTCAATACAGCCGTGTGGTGACGGCAGAGTAGAATACAATTGTCACCACCCCAAATCTCTCCCGTGGGTGTCGTACAAGGCGACTAAGGATAAATCAGTGATGAGGAATGGGCAGCAGCGTTCCTCGTATACCACCTAGCAATAGTACTGCGACTTTTGTGGCCAATAAATGGCAACAGGCTCGCCACCTATTACATGGGATCTAACATAATTGGCGGAACGTGGGTGTATGTATGTATGTGTCTCAATACAGTGGTCTTCGTCTCTTTGTTACCTACACATTTATTTTTCTCAGTACAACTACCACATCCATTAGGAAACTTTCTGAGGGGACAATCGTTTGGCCTGAGCCTCAGACAATAATCTGTCTAGCTGCAGGCTACAAACGCGCAGTTAGTTCTCAAGCACCACAACACAATTGTCTCGGCAAATAGCGCCGTTCGCCACTAAACAAACGCCTTCAGACGAGAGGCACTGTTTGTTCATCTCTCGATAATCAATTCTAAACAGTATTGTAACAACAATAAGAATCTTCTATATTGTCATTTGAAATTGATATTGTAGCTGAACAGTTAAATACTTATAAATTTAAAAACCGTGACGTAGACATAATCGACGATTGTCGATTTTTTTATAGGATTCATTATTTGATTTTAATTTTAACATTATATAAATGTTAGAAAAATTAGTACAAAGATTTACCAAAATCTTTATACTAAATCATTATTGATTTTTGACTCTTCTGTGATTTTTTTTACATTATCTTTAAAAGATTAAGGCAACGATGTGTAATAGGCAGCAGCGTTCCTTATATACGACCTAGCGATACACAGATTTACTAACCCGATATAATATTATCCTGTCCGTACTACAAACGGCTCGCCGCCTATTAATACATGGGACTTACTGTAATTGACTAAACGTGAGTTTTAGCTCACCTCTGCCTACCCTGTGATAAATAGGTGTGATTTATGTATGCGTGTGTTACCTTTAAAAGCAAAAAGCCTTATTCATGTTTTTCTGTAAATCTCTTGTGTTAAGAAGTACGAATAAGTACATGATTTTTCTGCTGCCTACTGGATGTATCGTCGAACTTCGGACTAGAGCTCTACGATCATCGCAACTTAAGGCAACTAACATAACATGGTGCAGGTTTATGAATATTCTTGAATTTAGACAAGTTATATTTAAAAAGGCTGCGCTATAAAATACATTGGTTTGTCTATAAGGAATAAGTTTTCATAAAGTAATTTTTTGATAATTTTTTGTCGTTTTGTCGTTTTAACATTGAATGCACTTTATTATTGGCCATCCATGAGAGAATAGGTTCGGCAGTATCTACTTAAGAATTTGCTAAAGAACAATGAAAAATAATTTACTTATAGTATATATTATTATAGTATGTAGACAGTAGACAGTACATTAAAATTCCTACAAATTTCTAAAGTGTAAGTAAAGTAAGTCACGAGGAAGTATTTCTAAATAGATCACATCAGGATGCAATTCCATTGACTACTTACATGTGAACACTTGGCAAGATACAGTAATGGTGCTACTTATCACGGCTGTCTTATTTGATACCGATGTTACAGGGACGATCAAAGGATCATGTGCGATAGGTAGCATTATAAATATCGACATACTTCCTTCATCGTTATTGGAAGGGTGTATGGAAACAGTATCATACATTTTATTGAGACTAATATTTTCCGCAGATAGGCTACGCACATATTTTGCGTGAATTTCAGGCGAAAACTATAATATAAATGTAATTAAGTTTATATAAATATCGATTTGGCTGTTGATGTCGGCAGTGCTATATAGATTTTAAAATATAAAAATGATTAATTTAAAGAAAAGTCAGAATTTTATGACGGTTGTGGCTCTAAATGTGTAAGCATTATCACACGCGGAGTACGAAGATACTTCTTCGTACTCCGCATTTAGTAGAAAAAACAATATTTTTTATCTCAATACATAAAACACCTTCGTATTATTGTTTCTATAGCCTGTATATTTTATGTAGTTGATAAGTGATGCAGTTGTTATGGCTTTATTTACAGCGTTGTTAACATGGTAATGAAAATTAATGCACTCACCCTGGATATCCTCAAAGGCTGGTTATGATCAGCTCCGCCATGCATACGGAAGCCCCAAGGCGCTCCACCCGTCAGTTCCACCTCCCGCGCCGTCATTGTTTCATTCACTCCATCACCTCTTATGTAGCGCTGCTACTTTAAATTTTCAATAATCCCAATGAGAACTACATTCACAGCGTCATTCTTCCCGACATCGTTATATTCATTTATCTTGTAAATATTAAAGCATTTGGAAGCCCTTTTTGTATCACAAGTTCAGTCGTGCTGTTTGCCGGTGAATCTGGAACAAAAGATAAATAAAAATGTAAACTTGATCTTATGATCGTTAGAGTATGAACATCATACCTCAGTTGATAAAATTTTAACCAATCTTGCTGTTATCAAGATGACTGCTATTAACAAATGCATTAAAGTAATCAACATATTTCACGCCAAGTCGAAGCTAAGTCAAGCTGATATAAATTTAGTTTTATGAGTAACCCTGCATTTGCTTCACTACCCCATAAAGTCCTTGGAAGGACGCATAAATAATACTCTAGACGTCGGGTAGATCGTAAAATTAATCATTAATTTTGTGAATGAAATATATGCTTTGTCCATGATTTTAGTTTTTTATAATTGCTACAAACGTTCATAAAATAACAGAAAAATGAGTCTAAAATGCTCCTAAACGCCATCAATGTCGTAGATGTGACAAAAACAAAAGACGAAATAAAAGCTTAAACTTTGGAGGAATTAATGTAAACTAAAACAGTGGTCTAACAAAGCGTCTTAAATGTCAAGCGGACATTATTTTGCAGGTTATATTTAGACCGGCACCGTGCTACCCCATAAATCACAAACTGTAAAAGTGCAACCAGCGAGGTGCCCCGTAAACTATAGAAACCCGAAAATAATGACTGGATAGATCGAGGCCAGTGGAACTGATTATTTTCAGTCAATGACGTGCACGGCACAAGGCTGCCGGCACGGTATATTGAATCATACCTTGCACCGAGGGAACATTTGTCTAACTGAAATAAATGAGGTAATTTTACTAGTGAACTGAACTAGTCTAATGGTCGTTTAGACGTCATGTCTATTAATGGCTCATCAATCCGTTTGAAGTAAAATTTTATATTCGCCTGAAGAATGTAGAACTGTGATCACAAGTCAATCCTACAGTAAATACAGTTAACAGCAGACAAGGTTACACACAATATGTTAACTTTTCACAATCGATTTTGTGGTTTACGTCAATCACGTTAAAGTTCAACAATCGATTGGGGATAAAATTTTTACAGCTTTGTATAGTCTGGCGTGCTATGCGTGAATTAAAAAAACGGTTCTAAAGACATGGGTCTTGTGGCACGACGAATAAAAATTAGGTTTCTGTACAGTTATGTTTTGCGGTTAGTAAAGTTACCTAAACTCATTTAGGAAGCGTTCGTTTGTTTTTGTTTGGGCTAGGAGAACTAATTTCTCTTCTAGCAGAAACAACATATTCCACCTCTTTATCAATGTTTGTAATGTTTCCACCATCACTCCCTAACTTTAAGGGTCTCTTAATGAAAAAATATCTTCATATATTTAAATTGAAACGTAAGTATAGAACGTAAGTAGCTAGTAAAGTTTTTAAAGGTCCCCTTTAATGTTAGGAGCTTATTGTAAAAAGGGGCATATGTAAGTTACTTGCTGGTCCAACTGTCCTAGCATAATATGGACTCTACCTTATCCATTTTGGGAACACATGCTACCTTTAAATATTGCAATTAAAATATTTAGAAATAGTGATTAACTAACCTTTTAAGTAGCACATACTAATTTTTGAATATTAAATGACTTGCCTTCGTGAGAGTGATATAAAATAAACTTATTAAATTTATATAATTTAATCAGAGTAAAAACTATTCAATTTACCAATTCACAAGCATCAAATACCTCATGTATATCAACTTAATGAATGGAATATTCACAAACAGGTACCCGTAAACTACCCGCAAAACAGATTTAAACGGTCGAAATGCTCGCGATTGGACAATATATTTGGAACAGTGCGGTTTTGCCAGAGTCCTTTTCAAACAGCTCGCTTCTACTACGCGCCGGACTGTTTGTCAAATATATTTGAACGAACAAATACGGGTTTGTCCATTTATTTTGAAACTGTGCATTAGTAATTATTTGGGTCGTCAATCATCAGATATACCTAGGTTTTAACTGTTGTCTGAAACTTGAGGACTACAACTACTTGAGGATTGTCAGGCTATCACTTTAATAGTTAAAAGTCACAGTTAGTGAAAGCCTTTTTTCTTTCAGTGAAAGGCGCTAGTGATTAATGAATGTATAGAAAAGTAATGTTACCGACAACCAAACCACTCATGTGACCAAGTAGAGTGATGGGGATGACAGCATTCCAAAATTCCACTCAATACTGCTCAAAGTTTTGGCTTATGTTTCACAGCCCGCCGTCTGCATGACACCAACTATCATTAGGTATGACTGTTGGTAGTTGGCCCTACACCATACCTACCCCAGGTATGATAGCCAACCACTAAATCCGTAGGAGATTTGGTATACATCGGCCAATCTGTCTTAGTCGACTTTTACGACACCCATGGGGTGTGTTCGAGCTACGTTTTTCGCTCTTTGAGATAAAAGATGTGTATATTAAGTGTTAGTTTTAACTGCCGTGCCGTGTGGTGACGGCAGAGTAGAATACAATTGCCACCACCCCAAATCTCTCCCGTGGCCCGTGGGTGTCGTACAAGGCGACTAAGGATAAATCAATGATGAGGAATGTGCAGCAGCGTTCCTCTTATACCACGTAGCAATAGCAATGTACTGCGACTTTTGTGCCCGATAAATGACAGGTATACATCGGCCAATCTGTCTTAGTCGACTTTTACGACACCCATGGGGTGTGTTCGAGCTACGTTTTTCGCTCTTTGAGATAAAAGATGTGTATATTAAGTGTTAGTTTTAACTGCCGTGCCGTGTGGTGACGGCAGAGTAGAATACAATTGCCACCACCCCAAATCTCTCCCGTGGCCCGTGGGTGTCGTACAAGGCGACTAAGGATAAATCAATGATGAGGAATGTGCAGCAGCGTTCCTCTTATACCACGTAGCAATAGCAATGTACTGCGACTTTTGTGCCCGATAAATGACAATAGGCTCGCCACCTATTACATGGGACCTAACATAATTGGCGAAACGTGGGTGCTAGTTCACCTCTGCCTACCCCTTCGGGGATATAGGATTTATGTATGTATGTATGGTTTTAACTGTGGTCCGTAAAAATCAAAACTGATTTTGAGGAAGGGGCCTAAGTGTCCCTTATTAAGATTCCAAGTGTAAAACAATATATTCACCAAATACCACTTGTTCAAATCTCATCGTCTAAAGGATAATTCCACCCAGACCCAGTTCTTGAGACAAACGTATTCTTACATTTTATTTATCTTGGCTGTAAACTAAGTATATTTTATCACAGCGTAAAAATTCTGTGTTATTACTGTAAGCTGAATTTTCTAATTACCTATTCGATTATGATCTTAACATTATATAAATGTTAGAAAAATTAGTACAAAGATTTTGTTGGTTAGAAAAAGAATTTCGAAAAATTATGATCTTGAGGCGGGAATCGAACCCGCGTCCGCTGCTATCCGGGCAGGTGCCTGACCGCTCGGCCACCCAAGACACTAATTAACTTTCCGAAATTCTTCTAACCTTTACACTTCACGTTGTAAGCCAACGGGTACCCTCGCAATGTAGAAATAAATTTCAAACATTCCAAAGCAGATATTTTTACAAATACCGTGCGTTCGGTTAAGCTTGGGTTTGCTTTATAAACTATTTGATTTTGATTTGAACATTATATAAATGTTAGAAAAATTAGTACAAAGATTTTGGTGGTTAGAAAAAGAGATTCGAAAAATTATGATCTTGAGGCGGGAATCGAACCCGCGTCCGCTGCTATCCGGGCAGGTGCCTGACCGCTCGGCCATCCAATACACTAATAAAATATCTGCTTTGGAATGTTTGAAATTTATTTCTACATTGCGAGGGTACCCGTTGGCTTACAACGTGAAGTGTAAAGGTTAGAAGAATTTCGGCAAGTTAATTAGTGTCTTTGGTGGCCGAGCGGTCAGGCACCTGCCCGGATAGCAGCGGACGCGGGTTCGATTCCCGCCTCAAGATCATTATTTGTCGAAATTCTTTTTCTAACCACCAAACTCTTTTTTCTAACCCTTTGAGTGGTATGTTAACATTAAAAAAAATCTTGTTAAGGAGCTCTTAACCGTTAATAACATTAAAACATTGAAAGAAATTTACAACAACGATGTTATAAAAATTTTGATTGATTGATATTTCAGTTAACTCGCCCAAATATAATAAGGATTTCTGAATTTATAAAAAATCTAAAATAAATATATACATATAGCTCCTCCTCCAATAGGTGGGGCCGATAATGTAACTAAGACTCGGTTCCTCAGTTCGTTCAAGTTCCTTTTACCGCCAAAGCGGATGAAGGTAAGGTAACTAAAATATACATTTACGCTACGTTTATAGCTACAGTTTTAAGGGATTTAGATCTTAAGTTGGAAAAACAGAAAAGGACTGTTTCTTGTCAGCATACACACACAAATATTTACAAAAGGAATAATTAAATACCAGCTGGTAATATAATTTAAACTTCATTGCATAACGTTGTTGTTGTCGAATAGTGAATCCTTCATAGTTTTGCAGTGTAAACATATTTTAGAACACTTAAAAGGGCTACTGAAATCTGGACAGCTAGGTCCGTCTTTGGCTTGCACAATATTTCTGATTTAGTTTAAGCCAAAGATATTAGGTACTGGAAAAATTTACCAACGTGAAACATCCTCATCCATTTTTATGCCTTCGAAAGCAAACTGTTCGCTTCCATCAAACGCTGGCACTGCGTTAAAGGACGTCATCTAGACAAGGGTCCTATCTCGGCGCACGTTCGCCCGTGATATAAGCCCGTACAAACGAGCAGCCGTCAATATCGAGCGTATCGCTCGGGAAGTGTGCGAGTGACAAGTGAATCGTCCCGCGCGCCAGCAGCAATGTAGCTGGGTTGGACACGTGACTTCGTCTGTGATGTGCGTGCGTATTCAGGAGTTCAGTATTGCTGTTTTGAATATTTTTTACTGAATATTCAACGTTATATCGTATCGCAATCATCATCGTCTTGCCCTCTTATGCTATTTCTCTTAGGGTCGACGCATTATGTTATTTTTTCTTCCATTCACTTTGTTTTTCGCACGTAATCCATTCATCTCTTCTGCGGTCTTGCTCTCCCTTTCCATTCCTCAATATTAATGTTAGGTTTAAACATAAATGAATATGCCTATACATCCCCAAAGGCGTAGACCGCGGTGTATTAACACCTCCACGTTTCGCCAATTATGTTAAGTCCCATGTAATAGATGGCGAGCCTATTCCTTCTTTCACGCACGTAAATCACAGTACCTACATATATTGCTATGTCCGATAAGTTCGAGGGAAAACTCGCTTCCCAACCCCTCGCACCCGCATCACCCACCCCCACCAACATCCAGAGCGCCCGGTCCCCGCCACCGTCTCATACAGCAGGAAGGTCGCGCACGAAGTTGTCGGACTATAGGTGTATACGTATACGAAGAACCCTGTTGCCCAATACTCATAGGGTGGTGACATCTGTATACAAAACAAAAATTAGAATCCAAATAATATCCAATTAACTAAAATCTTAGATGCCGGATAGACGATAAGCGAAAGATGATAACTTAGTAACATTTTTAACTTAATTCTGTTCCATTTAAAAATTTTCGGGGTAGTTAGCTAAAAGTTTTAAAACAGGCGCTTAACCTTACGATTTCGTTGGCTTAACCAATTACATTGTGGAAGACAGTGACAGTTTGCTAATGGGTACATTTTACAAGGAAACCTTCAGATTACTGGCTTAAAAGCTAAGATAAAAGATTTATTAAAGGCGATTAGAATCTTAACTACGTTATTGAAAACGAAAATTCTCGTTCTTTATACTAAACCTTCGTCGAAAGTTGAAAAGGTTGAGCGAATGTAAGAAATTTAGTTAAGCCTATCATAAAACATATTAGCAAACTTGTACAACGAAAACTCATCAATGAGAACGGTGTTTGAGCAGTACATCATTTTAATATTTCCATAGACTTATAAATTAATAGTGGTCACTACAGACAGAAGTTCGTAACACATTGAAAGCGTGGTGTGTCCAAGTATAAAGGTTCGTAAACTATCAGGAGGCCTTGTTCTGAGAACAACGGGTTAAGGTAGTATAATATTATTTTTAACTTTTTTATATTTTTTTTTATATAATAACTTTTTCATCCCACCATCTCGGAAAAAGCGTTTTTGCTCTTCGATATCTGAGTGCAAAAGCCGTTTTTATCCTCTAGAGGTTAAAGTAAATTTGAATTTAGAACATCGTGTGCAATGAGTTTGTGAATTCAAAACATCATTATACATATTTATTTCTACCTCCATGGTGCCGAAATTGTCATGCAACCTATTTTAATTTGTTAAAAACTCAGACTCGGAACCTTCTTGGTGTACTTTTTTGGTAATTTGCTTTGCGCGCGCCATTTTCTTTTCACGTCATAAATTTGTTAAAACCTAGGAGTTCCGTGACGGTCAATCAGCTTGGCGTCAATCTTGCTTTAAACATTTTGATCGTCTACAATGCTTGCTTGATGCTCGAGTCAAGCATTTAAAAGTTTTTTAGGTCTGTTTGATTTGTTTACGCTAGCAACGGAACAAAAACATACAGAAAATCAACGTGCTTGACTCAAGCTGATTGACCGTCTCGGAACTCCATTAGGGACGGTAATTTTTATTAGGTACTTACAGGTGTGTCTGGATGAATGTTGCGGGTGTGGCTGGGTGGATGGGTGGCTGTTGGAGGTGTGTCTGGGTGAATGGGTGTTTTGAGGGTGTGTCTAGGTAAATGGTTGTTTTGTGGGTGTGTCTGGGTGAATGGGTTTTTGTGGGTGTGTCTGAATGGATGGGTGAGTATTGTGGGTGTGACTGGGTGGATGTTGTGGGTGTCTGAATGAATGTTGTGGGTGTGTCTGGGTGAATAGGTATTTTGTGGGCGTTTCTGGGTGGTTGGGTGTTTTTTTGGGTGTGATTAGGTGTTTGTGGGTGTTTCAGGGTGATTGAGTGTTTTTTGGGTGTGATTGGGTGTTTTATAGGTGTTTCTGGGTGAATGGGTGTTTTGTGGGTGTTTCTGGGTGAATGGGTGTTTTGCGGGTGTTTCTGAGTGAATGGGTGTTTTGTGGGTGTTTCTGGGTGAATGGGTGTTTTGTGTGTGTTTCTGGGTGAATGGGTGTTTTTTGGGTGTTTCTGGGTAAATGGGTGTTTTGTGGCTGTTTCTGGGTGAATGGGTGTTTGGTGGGTGCTTCTGGGTGAATGGGTGTTTTGTAGGTGTTTCTGGGTGAATGGGTGTTTTTTGGGTGTGTCTGAGTGGATGGGTGTGTATTGCGGGTGTGAATGTTGTGGGTGTTTCTGGGTGGGTGTTGAGAGTGTGTTTGGGTTAATGGGAGGGTGTTGTGGAAGTTTCTGGGTGAAAACAGAAACTGTTGTGATTGTATTGTTTTTTGTATTTTGCAATTTCCTCGTTGGGGGGGATGAAAAGTTACGTGTTGCACTCGAGTGCAAAGATTTTTCACCTTGTGCTCTTTTGATTCCCTCGCTATCGCTCAGGATTCTAATTTTTGAATCACTCGCAACGCTCGTGATTCAATTTTAGAATCCTTCGCTAGCTCGGTCATCAAAATTGAGCACGCGGTTAAAAAACAACTTTGCACTCACGTACAACAAATAACTATTGTATATCGTTTGTTGGGTGAAATTTAATAAGACATTGCAAATTCTACTTGTCAGTAAGAATAACACCAGACAATACTATATGAGTATTGCCTACACCGTGCTGAAACTGTGTAATAGATAGCTTGGACGGCTATTTAGACGTAAATAAACCCACGTCAGTTCAAGTGGTACAAAGTGTACTATATTTTATAATAGATCTCTGACTCACTGTGCATTTAAATAGCCCAGATCTGATAAAGAACTGTATTATATCATCTGGGTTACAATCAGCCCATGTAATAAGGTTAATGAATAATATTCAAAACGGAATACTTCAATGCCTATTAGGTAGTTTTCGTATAAAGTATATCGTAATTTATAGTAGATTATATACCAAGGGCGATAAAACAAAGAATGTCTCAGATCGCACGTATTTGACACCCGAGCTGAAGGCGAGGGCGATAAATATGCGTCTTTTTTATCGCCCGAGGTAGCATCATAGTTTTATGGCACCCCCTGACCAGGACGTGGGATTTTCCGTAAGCGTAGCGGGCGGAAATATCCACTTTATAGTCAGGTGTGACTTTAAATGTATTTATTTGTCAATCCATTTCGTTCTCTGGTTTTATAACTGCCTCCGTGGTCTAGTGGTTCGCCCACCGGCATGAAGATCCAGAGGTCCCGGGTTCGATCCCCAGGAGTACAACTTTGTGCTCGGTTTGGTTGGTGGTAGGACTTTTTCGAAATCCGCCTGGCTAGCTACCACCATCTTATCAAAATTTGTCGCCATAATAATAATGTTAACAGCATTATTGTATTCCGACATTGAGTGATAAGATAGCCAGCCCCTCTGTGGTTGAGGGTTCCAGGTGAAGCTCAATTCCATCTTAGCCCTTATCGTCACTTACCATCAGGTGAGATGAAGGGCAAGAGCTACCCTGTCTAACAAAAAAAAAAATGTTACGGGCACCTTGAGAAATCCGGCAATATAACTCCACTGCGTCTCGCGTCGATTCGTAGTTTGACGAACACGTTTCCCCCATCAGCTACGAGATAAAAATTCAGTACCTATACTTTATTTTTGATAATTAGAGTACAATCGGATTGTAAGTACCTAATTACTCTCTGTACTCATTGATACTATGTTCTATGGGAAAACTTAAAAAAAATGACGTGAAAAAAGTCTGACATGAGGCGAAAAATCTTAGTATTCCATAGATTCACAGAGTTGGTGCCTAACCGAGTGTCCCTGAGAGGGAAATTAGGGACACCACTTGGGACTTGAGAACAAAGTGTAGTTTACAAGGCTCCTTAATAACCCGTAATAACATGACATAATTAAATGATAGCTACGTAATTCCAGTGTTTGTCTATCCATGCCACAGTTATGGACCATAAAATTCCACCTAAGGCCTAAAGAATTGATCTCATTCGAGTCATTCCACTTTCAACTTAGAGACCTTCAAGATAAAAGCCTTCGAGCTCAGTAGAACACTTCATGAGTAAAGCTGACAATAACTGTGAATTACGACAGATCAGCGTAGTAGCAGCCGAGGGCGAAAAATTATTGGCTGCGCCGCAGCTTTTTCCAAGACTCAATCCTAAAAATAATAAAGCCACGATCCGGAAAATACTTCTTACGTAAATATTTTCTTTAAAACAAACAAACAGCAGCAAAAAATCTTGATGCGAGAATCGAACCCGCGTTTCGGCAAGTTAAAGGAAGACCCGGGTTCAATTCCCGCATCAAGAAATTTTGTTTGTAACATTTATACATAAAATGTTCAAATAAAAAATATACATTACATTTTTATTAGTATGCAAGGTTACAGTTGTTTTAAGAATACGTCATAAATTCCTGTGAAAAGATTATGGAAACATCTTTTGAGGTTTTAGTCAACACTTTAGTTCGGCATATTATCAAAGTCCTAAGCAATAGCGGCAACTATGAAGAAGAAAGTAAAACAATATAGCTTTGCAAGGGGTTTAATAGAGCGCATGTCGCGGTTTGCGTAATTAATTAAATTGATCCTCAGCCAACGCCGCAGAAGCACCCAAGCAATATATCACATGGACCTAATTTAGACCATGGACCTCGGCAATAAAGGCAAATTTGGCTTTAACCAGCCTCGTGGTCATATTTTCCAAGACTTTGGTATTTATTCGGTTCGAACTGCTCGCCCAATGATTTCGTGAAGGGTCAGCTATTAAGGGACTAGGTTTCATCCCTCTGTTTCAGAGAAGTTTATATTTAGGATAATGTATATTGTCAGTTGGATTACGTATGTAGGTAATAGTAAAAGGTATTCCAAAATAATTAACTACAAACTTTTCAATTAAAATGCTTTACAAAAATTCGTTTTTATTGCAGTAATTTGTAGCATATTATGGGGAATAATTTTATATCATCTTCATCATCATCCTATTTGGGGTCGGGGCAATAATTATGTTCTCCTACTCCACTCTCTTCTTACTCGTTATCTGCTTGTGGATGAGCATGGTGACCCATCACCTTCATATGATCACTCAATACTTTAAATTTCTTTTAAGGGTCATTCAATATTTCGACTTCCATAAATATTTCAAATAATACAATACATTTTACCTTTATTTAAAGCGGGACGAGTTGACTAAAGACAAATAATAGAAATATTCATGTGGACAACTTATCCCGCGGGATATGTTTTGAGCGGGATCAGTTGACCAAAGCCTCAAAAAATCATATCCCATATAACTTTTTAAGGCACACGCAGATGCAATATTTTTGAGAAAGAAATATTTTAAAAGAAATTGTAGGATTAATGTATTTGTATTGTAGGGCTGTAACGTAACATACATTAATGTTACCGAATGGTGACATGCGAGATACACAAGACAGTAGGAGAGACAGATCACCCATTTTAATATAGACTGTACATTAAAATTGTTTATTGATCTGCCTGTCAATCTGTCGAATCCAATGGATTAATATGAAAGCATAAACCCAATTCCAGACAACAAATATACATTAACTCAAATAGACACGCTATTAATACGCTAGTGTCTAGACTAGAGGAATAATTTTAAATATTCTGTTTTGAGATTAAGAAACTGCCATAGGGCTTTTCTTTCAGGCAAGGGATCATACTTGACTGTTCTAGATAATACTGAAAAATTAATCCCCGATTCACATGAACACTAAATCTATTAAGTTCATTTTAAATAAGTTCATTTTAGTTCAATCCATATAGAAACAGATTTTAAATGGTCGTCACTTTTCTCAACAGCAGCTTAGGCTGCGGTCACAAGAGCGCTAAACTAAACTTCCACATTGACATCATCTATACGGATGGCCGCTCTTGTACGAATGTAGTGTTTAACGTTTTTTAGTTATTTCAGAACAGAAAAGGCATCATAAATAATATAATATAATACTTTCAATATACGAAATAAGTATGAGAGTAAACCAATAACACTCACAGCATAGCACAGAGACAAAACAAACTTTTCACGAAATATTCGCACCAAAATTATGCATTAAAGACACAGGTGGACAATAACAACAAACGAGACACCTTGCAAAAGGATTTTATGAGCTACTGTTATAGAAATGGAAAATGTTGTCAATGTTTTCTTTGGAAATGGAAAAAGGTAAGCCAGCCTTTTTCACAGTCAAATGGAAAGGTAAGTTTATGGAATAAACAATATCTGGTGGAGCAAACAATATTGATAAACTACCCTCAATGTGTAAATGGTTAAATAAAACTAATCGGAATACCAAAGTCTAAATATCGGGAATCAGTGCATAGAGTTAATTGGGCCAATGCGAAGCAACAGAAACACTGCATAAATACTTCAGAACACACTGCTTGTATTACACATCCGTCGATTACGGCATAGGCGAAAAATTCATGGGGAATATTCAAACTGTAAACAGTGGTATTATAGTATGTTATATTTGTGGAAAAGATTGCGAACCTTCGCATTTCTAAACATTACTGCCTACTTAAATATGAAAATAGGAGTCACAGTGCGTTTGTTTAAAAAATTAGAATATATTGCTTAAACATTATCAATCTTAGGTTTGCTTTTGTAAATTACGTTCACTGTGAAAGATTAATATTAAAAGAAAGAAAATCCTAGATTATCTCTTTTTCTAAAGATATTTTGAACAGACTATTATTGTGTAATCGCTATAGTGACCGACTAACGTCTACAGAAAAACGCTCTGAAAAGCTTAGGTGGCAACTCTACCATTACTCAACTCGTCCATATAATTATAAGCGTTATCTGGGCCACTTCTTTGAACAATTCAATTTTAATACGCCAATCGTAACACGGAGAGTAATTTTAAAATTAAATGGTTTGGTTTGAAACAGTGGAAAACCAAATCGAGTTGATTACATTGATTACATGTAAGTCGCTATAGAAACCTCCTAAGAGCACTAAATTATTAATTTAAACTTCTTCATTTTATTGTAATAAGCTACACAAGACTAAATAAGAGACATAATCGTCAGACTAGACTATTTAAAGACTAGTGGTCGCCCGCGGTTCGCTCGCGTTAATGTCGGTTGTTATATAGCCTACAGCCTTACTAAATAAATGGACTATCCAACACAAAAATATATTTTTTTCAATTTAAACCAGTAGTTTCTGAGATTAGCGTGTTTAAACAACCAACCAAACAAACAAACTTTTCAGCTTTATAATATTAGTAGGTATAGATTAAAATAAGAAAGCCACACTTCCATTTCCATTTTCCATAAACCTCGTGACAGAATAAACTAGCAATGTTTTCTTTAGATCGTGCACGCTCTGGAAGCTTTTTGGTATTGCTTGTTGAAGCATGCATTCTTCACTGTAGTGAACAGACTGATAAACAGGATTCAGCTGGTTTTAAAATAAGTTCTTCTGCGCAAGTTTCTTTCCATACATTATTATGAATTTTTCACAATAAACCGTACAAATTATTTATTTAACAACAAATTCAAGCTATAGTACGTTTTAACAAGAGATACTATTCATGATGCTTGGATATATGCTGAATGTCGTTCATTATACAGTAAAGATATTACTTTTAATATACAATTTGACGTGTACGTGTACCCATACCACATAGCGCATTTATATTTGGTAGCCCTTAATTCATTTTGCTATCGGGTACAAGCTCTCTCCGCGATGGAATAAAAAGCGACGCGGTCCTTTTAGTTTTTATTGTCCCTTTCAACAGGGATATTGGTTTTATACAAAGCTTAACTGATAGTGATAACTTTAAAATTTCAACATACAAATATACGAGGGCGGGTCAATAAGTCCGTGACTTTTGGAATTAAACACAGGTTTTTTGATAAATAAATCATTTTATTTTTCAATGTAGTCTACGTTGATCTCTATACACTTTGTCCAACGCTTCTCCATTTTTTTGATCCCTTCCAAAAAATATGATTTGTCGAGGTTCAAAAAATTCAAAAAGTCACGGACTTATTCACCCGCCCTCGTAAATTACAGCTTTTAATCCCCGAAAGGTTACGTAGACATGTATTAACTCCACTTATTTAAATATTTCAATTTACCGGAACTACACAGTGTGAAACGACAATGAAAGAATTAAGTTTAACATTTGAAAAATTTATATTACAAATGTCTAATATTCGCGAGGTACTCTAGCCTTAATTAAAACCGCATTCCACCATTTCAATATAGTCTTTCAGGACTTAACAAATGCGAATGCCCATGTGAGATCAATGGGCCTGTTATTCGATATTCTGATGGCGGACGATCGTACGTTCTTAAAGAAACTTTAATAATACCTTTAAGATTATTACCGCCAATTCACGTTACATAGTTACTAAATTTATAATAAAATTTATTTACCGCGCTTGGAACTACAATATAAATTTATAAAACACCGTACACTCGTCATGAGTCATGAGCTATCGAGTCGTGAAATCACAAAACCTATAGCAGTTTAAATGTAGTTATTTAGGTATAGGAAGCCGTATCAATATCCCATCACGCATACACGACGCCACGTCGTGGTGTTTCTGTCAATGGAACTACTTTAATTGAAAATGCTTCGTTATACTGTGAAAAGATAAGCGATCGTTTCTACTAAGTAAACAATATATATCATAAGTAGTCTCAAACAACATTTTGAACAAAATTGATAAAATTATGGTAATAGGATTGTTCTTGTGACCCACCTATAAAAATGGAACTATATATATTTATTATTATATAATGTAACACGTTAAAACCGTCAACTCTTACATCATTTCAATTAAGAGATTCAATTTACATCCACACATTGGAAATTTAATGTGACATGCTAATTAGGGAATTGCCTCACAATGCCAGAAATGTGTGCACACATACGTGTTATTACTATATACAAACGTATCTATATGCTTTAGTAGACATACAGACGGGATGATTTCATGGAGATAGAGGCAACACTATGTAAATTTCGGTTAGTCTTCAGAGAAGTTATATTCCTCATTAATATTGAGAGACATATTTGACAGACAAGACAATAAATTGTTCGTTAATAAAATTTTATAACAAATAAATATTAGAAAAGTTATTACAAAATTTTTGGTGGACATTTCTTCAGTCTTTCTAACCACGTAAAGCATCGTTCAATAGTAATTTTATTAGGAACTAATAAGACTACTATTGAAAAAAGCAAATATAGTCACTATAGAGCGAATCCTTATTATCTAACCCTGTAATGTGTGTTTCAGACACCATGCAGATGCACTCCTGCATTGGACAGTACACAGGGCCGCTTGAAGTTCTACTAGGTCAGTAATATCCAATTTCCCTATTTTTCATTCTATACCAACTGCCGTAGGTAGATTTCCCGTTGGCGCTACGCCAAGCTCTTTTTCGTTGCCATTAACAGGCATCCTTTTAATTTATTTCACATGCAGCCAATGCAAAAATACATTTCTAGGAGCTAGATGGCAGTTTTATTGTTGAAAAATGTTTATCGTCATTTCGTTCATTTTAGGCAAAACGAATTTACATTATAATTTGACAATAAAAGATATTCTTTGAGTTTCAGGCATTTTTTAAGAACTATCATTATGAGTATGACTGGTATAACGTAGACGACATAAAACGATAGGCGAAATCAGATTCGTGAAATTAATGACAACAGTAGAGCCGACAAAATTGGAATTGTGACTAAAACCTTAAAGAGCAAGACAAAAGATAATATAGTATGAATTCTGGTAGACCGAGAATGAGCAAGGAAGTAAAATAATTGGTTTAAAGCGGTACTGTAAAGAATTTGGGTGTTAAGACTGAGTTGTTGCGTGTAAGAGGTACGTCATATAAAGACATGAGGATATACCACATGATTATATTGTACATTTATGAAACTAGTGGACTGCGTTCCATATTTCCACCCTCTCCCTAACAAACCGTACCCTCGTAGCATCGACACTCCCAACTTGATTATCTAGAGATTTACATTTTTCCCTCGCCAGTTCCCTGTTTGTTAAACTAGACATATGACTGTTAGATGCCCTCATATCATCAAAATTGGTCATTAAATTAATATGGTCGGACAATTAAAATTTATGGGTTTCTCACAAAGGAACCATATTGCTGTTTATTTGGGCAGCGATGTGAGAATTATAAAATTGTATGAAAGCACTGCTGTATCGTAAACAGTTCCACAACTGTTTACGATGTTTCTCTGACTGTTAATTTAAATGGAGTCATTTGATTTTGAAATACTTAAGCAACGTGTATCGCTTTAGTTTTAAAAGCTATAGTTTTTTTTTATTTAAAATCAACTAATTTGTTATTTATTTATGTCTCATATTCATATTTGACCATGTTGACGAAGTCGATTTTACCAGAGTGAGAGAGAGAATGTAATACATATTACGAACCTATGTGTGTCATGTTTTATATTGTTAATATTAAATTCGATATTTTTTTAAGAAACGTTAATTAAATCCTCATTTCTGATGATTTTGGTTTTAGAGTGCTTTCTCTATACGGTATATACAATTGCTATCCAAACTTAGAAAAGTTCGTGCTGCACTGAATTGAGAAACTTTGGCCTTGAAAAAGAAGATCTAGTAAACACGAAAAACAAAGGAGAACTTCAGTGTGTTCTAGGCATAGCAATGAAAATAATTGCTGTATAACTATTTAATACTTGACCGCACTGTTATTTTACAGCATAAACTACTGTCACTCACAATAAAACGCATGAAATTGTAGTTTCATGCAAACCTACGATTGTTCCTTGCCAAGTAGTCTAGCAGTAAAATGTTAAATATCAATTAATTTGTACAAAGTTGCTTTTGCAATCGTCGGAACGTGAAATATACAAAATCACACAACAAACTTATATACTTTTACTAAACGGCTATAGCAGCAACTGTTTGTACACAATGACTCTAATATTCGATCGCATATGGTGTTCTAATTTTAATGTTAGGCCTGTTTTATATGGGCCATAACGTTAAATATAAATTTAATCTCCACTTGCTACATAAAAGAAAAACGTAAACGTATCTTTATACTCGTTTATAAAGACCCCAGTATTAATAATGTCTGTTAATATGATATGATATTAAATCGATATTAACAAATATTTTCGAGTGAAACGGAACTGCGAGTAGGTATTATTTGAAATAAATCGGTTTTTGCAAGGGCAGAGCCAACACATTTACAACACACCTTACAACCGAAGATTTAAATTTTATTTTGCTGCTTGTAATATACATATACAGTATTTATTCATTTTACTACTAGTTCTATCAATGATCCTGAGTTAACAGTCTGATTACTTAATTGCAAATCTGCAAAGCGAAACTGGTGAACTTTTCCGGAAGGCGTTAACATTCGGACAATAAACCGCTCTTTTTTGTTTCCTATGCGAATCCCCCTTTCCAGAAACTATTACTTTAGCAACACCATGACCAATTTCACAGGCTTGGCACAAAGTTTTTACTAATGACCTTACTCGTAAGCTTTTGTCTACGGGTAACAGTATAAATAAAAGCTGATGTTCATTCTGAAACTACTGAATTACAAAATATATCTTTGCTCTCGAGTTATTCCTACTTTGCTTAGGTAGGTTGGTGTCAAGCAGAGGTTTAATCCTAGTGAAGTTTTTCAACCATCAGACCTACACCGACTCCAATTATTTTTGCAAGCACGATATGAACCAGTATGAAGAAAATAAAGTGATTCGACTGAAGTACTAAATATTTCATAATGTATTTATGAGTCCGAGTCACATCGATGACTAAAAATCTTGAGTCCCCACACCAGAAAACCTTCAATCAATACCTTATATAGCATAATTATATTTTATTTATAACCCATTATCTCCAAATTATTTTAATATTAGACTACCGTTTCTTCAATCCTTATTTAGAGCAAGATATGCCTAATAAGGTATTATACTCAAAACCGTTAGCTAGCAAATTGGACCAATTTCTAACGATTCATGTATAGAACATTAGATATTGTATACAACATATAACACGACTGTGAAGAGGGTTGGGTCAGCGTCAGATAAGGCTGGACAGTTACAAACGTCATTACCAGAACGTAATGCCATTTATCGCGATCTTTTCTTGAATTTCAATATTTGTTCCATTGGGTATCAAATGATTTTAGAGAACATTCCGAATTATTTATAAAATGGTATAAAAATAATCACAACCTGATAAGAACAAATCAAGATCTCATTACCTTTTGATTTTGAATTTCTTTAGGTATATTTGCAAGTATTTGCTACAACATCTAGAGTTTATTTTATAATATAAAAATAATTATTATTATTTATGAAACCAAAAGTTTTCCATTTAAACGGATTATCTTCTGAATGTACAATGATGATTTACAATGATGCTGCCATCCCAAAGTTTGCGTTGTTTTCGATTTAGAATCTTGAACGCTAACCTGCCTTCTCAACTTACTATTCTTTATTAGTTATTTGGTGATCTACAAAACAAACAACTAATAAAAATTTCAATACATAAAACTACTTCAGCGTATAGGATGAAATTGGGCAAGTACAGCCAATAATCTGTAGGTCGAGGAAAATTGGATGCTTTTTTTATTCTGGAATAAACCCCAAAGGGATAGTGGCTGAAGCGGAGCACGGAAGTCAAAAGGAGTAAATTGAAAAATATTTACCAACAATTTCCTAGGCAGTGTATATGTATGATTGGGCTTCATTCGCGTTAGGACATATTTTCGTTCAAAGATATTCTATCCCTTTATTATCTTTTGTATATTCTGCACGATTTAAATAATTCATGATACATTTGGGAATACCCACCAACCCGCACTGGGCCAGTGTGGTAGGTTATGGCCCAATCTCCCTATATTTCTTCCATCCATAGGGAAGGCCTGTGCCCCAGCAGTGGGGACATATACGGCTTAATCTATGGAATATCTTCTGATTTTATTGTGAACAATTTCAAAAAGTTCGCTCAATGTATTTTTACTGTACCTATGAATTATAGATAAAGACAAAACAAACATTTTACTGCATAATATTCATAACCTATCTATATACATATGAGAGGACTTTAGCATGGTTGGTGACATGTGGGTGTTAACAAGGGGTAGGCCCTTCTAGGATAAATTAGCGTGAATTATGTATGCATATTAGTGTGACGAGTGTAACAACAAATAGCGAATGAAACAATACTCTAATTCATATAATCCGTTACAGTAATTCTCAGCCACATTTGATAGATGTTCAGTTCACGCTAATTGTGCAAATTATATCAGACAACTTACGATAGTTCTAAAGAGGCCAAGATCTACACACACACACACACAGGACGAGATAGGATTATATCACATAACTAATATGTATTTAAGAGTTACCATTTTTGTTTATAAACAGTAAATTTTATATGCGTATGTAGTTATTTATGTAAATACCGATACAAATACAGTGTTCAGACGATTAGAAATAGTCTCGTTCCATTTTAAAAAAGCGTAGGTAGCAAAAGCTGCAAAAGGTAGCATTTCAAAGCAACAACTTATACAAATTATTTTTGCAACGTCCTCATATCTTAAAATGTGTATGAGGGCTATTGAATTGCTAATCAGTCGTTTAGTGCGCAGCCAGCAAGCAAACAATTTTATGTGTAGGTAAGCTGTCAACGCTGGGTCTAGATAGGCACTTCAGTGATGGAGCTTCATATTTAAAAATTTGGGTGCTTTTAGAATTAATAATTGAATACTATAAACTATTAAAACTAAATTATTATATTAATAAAACTATTATAATAAATAAACTATTATATTTAATTTCCGACTTCATTACATCACCACTCTGCTCTTCAAGATCTGATGCTAGCTTGAAATGTTTTTTTTTATATTTCATTTTGTTATACATAGGTCATTTCCTTCAAATGTGGAAATGGAAGACGAAGACATGTGCCAATTACTTAGAGTAGATTAAGGGCAGGGAGAAAAACGAACATAGGTAATTCCAATTTTGAAAATATTTTCATAATTTTATCATTGCTGATATTTAGTGTATAGTCTGTATCTGTATCCATAAAGTTCAATAGCACATCTGCAATGAGTAATGCTATGCGTTTACACGTAGAACGTATCCCTGCGCCAGTTGGCACATCGGACCCGGTTACGAAAGATTGATTGAGGCCCGAAGTTACGGCGATGTTGATCATTTCTAAGGCCGGCTTTAACTTTCTTGTTCCTTACAGAATATGTCTCTGCTCACAGAATGCCTAAGTGGGTACAAACTTACTTACTTACTTGGTGATAGTATCTTACCAATTTCTGTGAGGCACATCATTACAAGTAATATCTAGAGTTCAAAGTTTGTACTAACCCTGTAAGCTTGTGTTTTAAGGAAGAATCAAATTCCTGTTGTTAAGGTTCCAGAAACGACTATGACTTAATAAAATCTCGGCTTATAGATAAAATTGTAATAACATCTCACATTCTTTGTAAATTTTAAAGCGCTGTGAAAATAAATATCTCACATTTAGTCGTTCGCATCAACAAAGCTGAAATAATCGAATAATTAGCTTTAATAAAAGTTAATTGGCTGCAATAGATACTAACACCGCTCGTACGCACATGTCACCTACTCGTTGATTCAACCCTATTGCAAATTTGTTTTAATGAGCGTGGTGAAAATGACGTAACGTATGTAACAGCACATAATTGAAAGCCATTATGTCATTGTTACCAGTCAGAAACGTTTACAAAGCTTAAAAAAGGGTTATTTCTACTCTTAAAGATCACAACTTTAGTAGAATAGTTATCTGATATAAAAAAACAAACTAAGCCAGTAGCCCATTTGATAGAGCAGACGCTAGTGCCACCAAAGTAGTGCTT
Source organism: Cataclysta lemnata (assembly GCA_963931975.1). NCBI lineage: Eukaryota > Metazoa > Arthropoda > Insecta > Lepidoptera > Crambidae > Cataclysta > Cataclysta lemnata. The sequence continues at coordinate 10,974,782 of OZ008347.1, forward strand.
AAGAACCTGCAGAAAAACAAAGTTAGAAAGAAGATAAATACGTGTTGGTGAAGTGATCTCTGCCTACCCCTGTGGGAGAAAGGCGTGACATATGTAAGTATGTATCTATTAGACACTGTCACAGTAAATACCCAATGGCGAAAACGAGATAGAAGCCAAGGTTTCTAATAAAAACACTACATTGTCGATGCAATGGATACCAAGACATGACAAGCGTCCAGTGAGCAAGTTTCAAAGAAATATCTAAGCATCCCATATTATGTGCATTCTACGCAGTCATACACATTCTATAAAAAATGCATTAGGCGTGCAACTAACTTACCAAAAATTCTAGATAAAACAAAAAAATATTTTATCTAGAGCTTTTGGAGTTTAGAAGCTGTCTCTCTTTAGGGCAAAGTAATGAGCGTGAACGACTTATACTTACTATTATTGTTAATGAAAATTAAATATAGTTAATGTTTATCTTATTTTCAAGATTATCGGCCAGGAATGGTGAATTTACCCAACCCCTATAAAAATCTACCCAGTATCACGATCGAATAGATCAAAGTTTAAGTTTAATAGAGTTGTTGAATACTGTGAAATGGTACGACATCTTCTGCCTTCTCAATGTTAACATCATCCTTCAACTTTGGTCACAGTATCTGCTATTGTCTCTATTATCCGCTTATCAAACTGCTTTAATTAAAATTATTTGCACAGTCTCATCAAAGTTTAGGGTAATCGGAAACCTGGAACGCTTATAGACATTTGAGTTTAGAGTTACTTTTGACAACTTAATTGATTTAGGCATGGGCGGTAGGTAATTAAAAAGACCGGGTACAATACGATCGACAGCACGTAGTAGAGTTTCTATACATACTTCACCAGAGAGGACTTTGTGGAAACAACATTGGCATCTGTAGTCACAAATGTAATAAAGATAAGACCAGAAGAATTAACTTAATTTAGACAATAGTAGTACTTTTCAAATGACAATTTAAAAATAAAAACAATCATCGCCCGACGATCTTGACCGGGGTGTTGTATAAGCTGGTCTCAAATGTTATGGTTCCCGCGACAATTAAGGTCGTAAACAATTTAAAGAGGCATTGTAATATAAAAATAATAGTGAAGTCTCTTTTGGGGTTCTCCTTGGGTTTCTACGTTATATGAGTAGAATTTCGAAAAATTATGTCCTGAAAAATTATGTCGCCATGTGCCTTCACGGCAGAACCAAAAATGTATGAAACGTGGAGGATGTCCTTTCGGCAAGTTAACTAACATCCTGGTTGGCAGACTGGCGTCGACAGCCGCCAAGATTTCGGAGAACGCAGGTTCGATTCCCGCATCTTAACATAATTTTTCAAAAAAATTCTGAGAGATTTTACTCTGTGGGTTATTTAACATCACTTAACTTTGAAACTTTGATTCCAGACAAGCAAATGGAGCGACCTGTATAGGGCAAACGATCCAACACGAGCATTTACTTAAAGCAAGCCCTCTCGCATATAATATCATTTTGAAAACAGATTTCCTGTCCACCCTCTTCTCATTTGAGGAAGCCGGTAGAAATTTAAATTTCGATCTGCCCCCTGGGTATATGGAAACAATGTTATACACAACAGATTCTGCTTTAGGCCGCCTTAGGCCCAATCCCCCAAGCATACTACCTTTAGATTTTAACAGTTGCAATGCCCTTGCAGCGTTCATATTGCGAGCAATACCTACTTTCAGACATAAATGTATGACCAATTTGATGCAATAAAGTTTATGTTTATCAATGTTGAATAAATTATTAGTTGGACGGCTGTTTTAAAAAAGTAAAACCCATCAAATATATCCTAAAGAGTTTGGCCCAAAATCAATTTAACCGATATGAAGATCTCAAAGTGGCCACTTTCAGATACTACCTTAAACATTAAGCTCTCACGTTACGGCTATCTCAGTCGTTAAGACAAGACAGAGGCCTCAGTGATGTCCTATAAACTCCGATATCAGATCAGCCACGGCTGCTTAACGACATAATATATAAAACAGGATATAGCATCTCAATAATGGAAAGAGGTTTGGTTTCTTTCGTATTTTAGACAAGATCTATTTATTTCTTTCGACGATTATTTGTTCATTCGGATAGGTTCGTCGTTTTTCGGGATCTTAAATGCACGAACTCAGATACCCGTCACCTCTCCTATTTATATCATGGATTTTGTTAGACAGGGAAGCCCTTGCCCTCCATCTCACTTGATGGTAAGTGACGATAAGGGCCAAACCACCTTTATGATACTCACATTTGATTTGACAAAGATGGAGTCAAGCTTCACCTAGAACCCTCAACCACAGAGGGGCTGGATATCTTATCACAATTGTCGGAATACAATAATGCTGTTAACTTTATTATTACAGGTTTTGATGAGATGGTGGCAGCTAGCCAGGCGGACTTGAAAGAAGTCCTACTGTCAACCAAACCGAGTACAAATTCGAACACCCCTGAGAACGAACCCGAACGAACCACTACACCATGGAGGTGGAATGCATTCCTCTGGAGAATAGGGCTAGTAGAGCCTCTAGGGTAAAAGAGTATTTCTGAAATTATATACTTACTAACGGACTTCATTTTACGCTCCGTTACTGAATATCATACCTTGCTGGTGCTTTGCTGGTGTACTTTTGAATTGGCGTAGATCGTGATCATCCACGTAATTGAAATCCACTGAATGCTAAGGTCTTAAGACCGTAGCATTTCGTGGATTTGCCACTAATTAGGCAGGTTGGTGGAGCCAAACTACATTTGTCATAAAAACTTTCAGAAATGTTAATTTAATCCGAAATTCAGTTTATACAATAAACTCTCTTTTTCAGGTGCGTGTCCAAAAGGGTTTACAGGGTCCATCACATTAGATTTATAACTATAATTTTGTAATAATTCAATCCAAAAGCTTGCAGTGGATTATTATAAAACAAACTTTTTCAAGGAAAAAATTAAGTTTCTTAACAATAATTATACGAAGAATAATAGGTAAAGTTATCATAGATAAAAATGCTTTTAAGAGACAGTTAAGAAAATTCAAGAAGTCAGAAAGTGTAATTGCCGCCATCAAAATATTAGTCAAAATAACAATATTGTTGGTTGTTGGTCGGTAGGCTTCAGATACCTGCTGAACTAACGTTTATATTACGTTTGCGGTTAATCAAAAACTAAACAATGTAAAACTAGATTCCATTGAGTACATTTTAAAAATATTTCCATATTTTATTACACAACTAAGTAGTTCCATATTTTAATACAAACAATTACACTCTGATACTGAAAAATAAGCTTCCGTATAGCTAATTTTAACAGCGTTTACTTCATTATGTGTACTTACCAATAATGTAAAATGTTGTACAAGCGACGGAACGTCACCCAAAGTCACTTTTTCTCACAAAATGTCAACACAGCACTAAACCACGCTCACACACCGCTCATATCCAATCACCCACAAGCACGATCTAAGAGGAACTGTACGTTTATACTCCATTCATGCCCCGAGACGAAACACGCGAGCTTCTATTACGGCCGCAGAAGCCGGCTGCACCAATCTGTTGTCTCCAATACATAAACAAACCGAACGAGATGAAGATAGCCACACAGGCACCGTTTCACTACATTCTGATCTGTTACAGCGCTGTTATTTTACACATTGGTGATCACCGCAAAAAATGTCATTTAACTGCACCATTATTGTCCTGTTTTTCATTCAGTCTTATAAAAATAAAAGCTTACGAAGCTGTAGTGATACTAGTAGGCCCGAGATTAACGCAGTGTGACGTACTGGCGCTTCCGCGACTGCGCTATAGGGTCCCCGTTTTGTGTCTGGAGACAACAAGCAAATTTGGACAGTATGCCCTTTTAACAGAGTTCATAAGATGAAACTTAGCTAACAGGGACTGCACCTCGTAAAATAGTTGTGGCGTCGTTTGGACCCTATGGTGAGATGTTTAGATATATATTCCTTTGCGAGCGGAAAGGCAGGCGAATGCATCACGTGCGTTCGTTGAGGGTGGATGATTGCAGTTTTGTGAACTCCTGACCCCTTGTTTAGGGTATCGTAGTGTAATATTACTGTTAGATTGAAGAGGGATGCAATAGTGGGCATTTTAAATAATTCTTAGTTGCCGTTTAAACTTGCCTATCTACTTTATTAAATTCTAACTACCTTATTCATATACGTAAGAACTAACTGCCGCACTCAGAGACGATAACGATAATGGGTACTTAATGTCAAAAAATGACGCCATTTTAACTACACTTTAGTACTCCTTCGTCTGTTTAAGTTACAATGTGTTTAGATGCGTTGTAATTGGTTAATTTTTTATCAAGGTATAACATAGTACCAATACTTATGTTAATATTATGTGTGGATTTAAATAATAAGAGGGACCTCATAGATTTATAATAATGTGTCATTCTATCTATAGGTACTCAACTAAAGGGATTTTACAAAATACTCAATACTCAATATCTTTATTGCAAACCATAATATAATACCATAATATGTACTATCTGTACTATATCATGCAAGATAAAATTAAACGTAACTTGTATTTGTTTATAATAAAAACAATCGGTTAAGTTAATGGTCCTTCGTGCCGACCTAACAACGGGTAAGGTATTTAGATAATAAAAAATATATTTCGCCTCATGATTTTAATACACACAAAACATTAATGATTATAATGTAATAAATATAATAGTTTATAAATTGACACACAATATGCACTATACCATGGTAGTTGGTCAAGGATATTTTTATTTATATACTTATTGACAAACTTCAGCCAAATATGTATACTTATTAACATTAGTTTTTCAAAGTTAATTGTTAAAATTTCAACAAAGTAGATTACTTATATATTATTATTAAAATATGCCTAAATTTGGGAAAGATAACGTCCAACAGGAAAATGGCATATAATGATATGAAATACATTTGTACAGGAATTTCAATAAAATAGTATACTGGCCTCTAGAATATTAGATAGATAATCACAAGAATCTCACTTTTGACAAGGTAATCTATAAATATTTCTAATAATTGATTTAAAATACTGGTAATCTTAGTAGATAGCTAAGCAAATATTTATTACTGAAATATGAAATAGGTCACAATCACTTTTCATTCACATCGATAAATTATGATAAATAATGTAATGTCGACTTCTCCATAAGAACACGATTATTTATGATTATATTGGAGTAAAATGTATACCTAAATTATAACAATAGATCCTTAGGATAGTATAAGGTATATTAATAATAGATCTAAAAATGCAATATGTAAAGTTTACAATAAAAATGCATTGTAAGTCCGATAATTACTAGGAGATCAATAAATTTATATTTTTTATTATAATTAAAGCAAAAAATCTTTTGTATTTTCATTGCAAATCAATAAATCGTAAGAATATAAGGCGCGAGGTTTTGTAAACCACATTTCTTTATATTCAACAAGACTGCTATTTAAGATAATAACATAAACAGTAGCAACAAATGTACCAAGGTACAGTCAACAGCACGTAACCATAACATTTTCTCAATAAATTATACACAATCCCCCTTATTGTAAAACGTGGACTTAAGTTAGTCATAGTTTAAAACTGATGCTGTCACTTTTATTTTCTGGATGAAAGACAGAGTTAGCATCAATTTTAACCGATGACTAACTTTAGTCCATGTTTATGTCCTTTAGTCCATAATAAGGGAGTTTATGTCTGACCAGGTAATGCAAATTAAAAAAATACAACATCTGTTAACTTGATTTCAACTGACGTCGCGGTCATCAACGGCATAATTGCGGCTTTAATTCCGACAATTACTTGCAAATCTTACACTTAGGTAGTAGTAGTAGTATAATGGCAGTAGTAGGCCTAAGAATAAAATATTTATTAGAACAAAACTTAGAATAGCCATCCCTTACTGAAATGCCCTATTTCCTCAATCGAATTAGAACTATTTGTGCAACTTGGTATATTATACTCGGTTTAAGTTAGACCGCTTGACATTTGAAAAAGTGCGTTAAGCGTTGAGTGTAAGTACATATTATATAAATAATAATAAATAACCTCATCCACAATTGTTTTGCGCCTTAGGCAAACTTATTTTTTAAGTAAATACTAAGTCAACATTTGAAAATTAAACACTGCTTCGGCAACAATTCCTTAAAATAATTATGGCAAGTAGTAACATAACTAAGAAGCTCTTGAGACTACACACTACATATATGGAATGTAGTACTGTTGACGAACTTTCGGTTAGCGTCATAAATATGACTGCAATTACTCTGCCCTTAATCACAGGGTAATCCATTAAGCCAATCATAATGCGTGATCATTACTGTACTACATTGGCAAGTTAAACAATTTTTCGTTACGGCACAGCATTCCATCCTTCACCATTTCCCATTTTTGGCAGTTTATAACAATGACTAGAATACTCTCGAAACCTATTGTTAAAAATATAGAACAAAATAAAATATGTAAATGCATTCACAATAATTTTGGGCTCAAAATCAGTCTCATTTTAAATGACTCTCTTGTGCGAGTTAATCATTTTGGTTCTAAATATTCTTCAGTCACTTAGATCTGAATTTTGTCATTAAAAACACTAAACTTTAAATATTGCTAAGACAAAATAAATTAATATTATAATTATTATATGTATATAAGTTTAGAAGAATATGTAAAATTGCACAGAGCCACATCACAGGTTTGTTAGGTTAACAAGTACAAAGCTTTCGGTCTTGTTTCGCCTGCAATTTTTGCAGCGATTGCCGACGACGACCCGAGGCGCAATGCATGGCATACTCAACCGAGGACTCCATTCTGAAAAAATACAATGTTGTAAATTTTTTAACAACTTTTGAGAAAATTGAACTTACTGACAAAAATACAATTTAGGACTTATAATTGTAAAACAACATTAAGTCATATAGCAGTACCTCAGAAAAATCTTATCATCTAATTTCTGTTGTTCGATAGTTAAATTAAAACAATAATAATTGGTTATGTGTTATAATCAATTAACTATTGCTTTGTATTAACTCGACAATGCATTAACTCTTTTATGTATGGGGGCTATGTGTAAGTTTTATGTACTCAGCTAAACTAAACTAAATCTTTCATTTGAAATGACTAAACAACTTACTGCCGCACTCAGAGACGTCAATTAACTTTAATGAGTATTTAATGTCAAAAATTTTCATTCAAATCTAGACCATAGACCCGGCACGAATAGCGACTAGTTTTGAATTGGCATTTTTTGACGTTAAGTACTCATTAACGTTATTTGACGTCTGAAGTAATAAAAAACATTTCTCAAATATCATTTATAGGTATTAAATAAAAATACTGCAACTTATTACCTGTGCATTACTTTGTCCAAAAGTATATCTATAGCTCGATCAATATTTTGACCATTCTTAGCACTAGTCTCCAGATAGGGTAGATTGTAGTTCTTAGCAAATTCTCTTGCCCGATTTTGATTCACCAATCTCTTTTCTTGTAAGTCACACTTGTGACCACACAATACAATATCAGGATCATCACTCAAGCTGTGAGTCTTGAAAATAAAAAAATAAGTATGTTTGGATTAATACTACATACAATAGTAAAACTACTGCTATCTATTCATGTGTATATTAGTAACAAACTACTTTCAGGTTGTCTTTTATTTGTTACATGTTGTATATTACATGCAACTTAAATTATAATACTATGTAATGTTTAATAATATAATATTATACAACATAATTAAATGAATACTATCTCAAGCAATGAACTCAAGCTTAAGAACAAAAAAAAACTTACTGGAAAATGCAAATATTGAACAAAGCCAAATGAGCAAAACGCATGGAAAATAAAAAGAATGTATATCAGCTGTTCTGCAATAACATTATCTAAACTTGCACCACATGTGATCAGCTAAATTATATAATGGTGAGCGACAGTGACAGGCATGGTGGACAGGCTATGCCGCTATCTATCCAGAGATGCAAAGATATTTGGCCTGCTCTCAACTCTAAACCACAGATAAGGTTATCAGTTATTCATGATTAAGTATATGAATAATTAACATTGAATGACAACTTGAGTGGCTATTATTCCTACATTTTAATATGAGGTAATCTTGTTATGATTGCAAAATGGGGATCAGCTAACAATGGTGTAATAGTTAAGTACTTACCTTCAGTTGTTCTATCCAATTTCTTACTTCCAAAAATGATGCTTCATTTGTCAGGTCAAATAACAAAAGAAATCCCATAGCATCACGGTAGAATGCTGTAGTCAAACTTCGGAAACTAAAAATATTTAAAAATTTATTAACATGAATTGAAATAAACTGTAAATGTAAATTTTAAATTACGGTTAGCGTGAAATAAAAGCAAACATTTCATACCTCTAAAAATAATCATTAATCTAATCTAATGTTAATAAGATTAATAGGCATAATATTAATTATAATATCAAATGTTATCTGACTCTCAAGTAGGTACGTAAATAGTTCAAGTTCAAATACTTTATTGCCTTCTGTTACATAATTGAATACTCTGTATGGTCTGTAATAAAATACTCACCGTTCCTGGCCCGCTGTATCCCATAATTGTAGGTGAATACGATGTTGCCTGCCATTTTGTTGGTAAATCTGTTACCAATACCAAATACATAAATATAGGTACTATTGTCAGTAACGAGCAAGTAAATAAGTCTTATCAACTAGGTACGTAATGATTTTGTTCAATGGTGTGCATTTGTTACACTAAAAGAAGATTTTCTAACTACACAATGGGAAAAAAATTATCTCACTAAATATTTTAAACTTGAATAGAATTAAAATGTGACTTGACAGAGAGAGTTGATCGGTCAGTCGAGATGAATGCTGATGCTTATGCATGGGCCAGGTTCCTCTTATAGATAATAGCCGTGAATATAATATAAACTACTACAGTGATTGACTGCAACTAGTGGCTCCTCTCGCATTGGCACTGAATGCTCAGTTAAAAAGTACTAACCACGGTCTTCTCTCTGAAGTCAATCCCAACGGTCGAAATAAACTGTGTATGAAACACTCCATCGGTATATTTGTAAAGAAAACTTGTCTTTCCAACACCCGAATCGCCAACACAAAGTAACTTTATGAGGTAGTCGTAGTCCATTTTAAGCAATTAATTCAAATTACAAATATTACGAAAATTTCTATAAATTTATTCATGGGTTTAAAAAAAAAAAGTGTTTTTGTAGTACAACAAACAACAATTACAACAACAATACAACCAAAGAGTATATAATACACTACGTTTAAGAGTCGGGAACTCAGGACTTCAAACGAGCTTTTTGACAATTTTGACTCGCAGTTTAGGCCATAGACTATACAGTATATTTGGTTTAGGCTAAGATAGTGTATAGTCTATGGGCTAAGATCTCGTACCAACCAACAGACAGTTAAAAATACCAACATGCTACAAAAGAAAACTAAGGATGTGGTGTACGCTACAGAATGTGTCGATATCGACAAAACCGAATGGGTACCCCCCCTGCCTTGCAGAACCTGCAGACAGGTTTTTTAATTCTACAAAAGCAAAATAAAAACCTCTGTTCGTTTGATAATATTGAGTATTATTCAATTACGTGTAATTATTTAATACAATTTATTTCACAACGCAAATAAAAGTTATGTTTACAATGTGGAAATTAAATTGTTGGTAATTTTCTGATCTCATATTCTAGGCGGAGTCTTCAGATGTTAGCTGATCGATCAACACACGTTTTTGCAATGTTGTATGTGCAAGTAAGCAGGACATTTAGATCTGAAATAATAAATAGATATTAGTAAATAGTATCGTTTGAATTTACGCTGGTCATCCACAATTCAATTTATTGTTCACCACTTACCATAGCGGACTATGTGTAACGCGCCCGAAGGTCTGGTTCTGCCCAATCAATGAAATCTGGTTCTGAAATAAACCACTCATTAGCGTCAGGAATTGAGCTATCAAACCATATAGGAAAGATAGGATTATGTAACTTACCAATAGTGGAGTACGAGGCGCTTATGCGGTTGCAGGCAACGATCACACCCGACGGGCATCGTGTAGCAAGGCGGCAGTCACGCTGTCTTCTTCTTCTAGTACCCCTTCAATTCGGAAGATAAGCCGTCAGCTTTTTATATTCATTTCTGTCAGTCGCAAACCGAAACAGCTTTTCAACGGAGTTAATGCCGATCAACTCTAATGTTTTGCAGCCATAACTCTCATCGCCTTTAAACAAGTCACGCTGAGATCTGAAAAATAAGTGGAGTTGAACACAGAAGAACTTTTGATGATGATAATGAGAGATGAACACATGTGAATAATTTTGCGCAATGTTTTGCATTATATTAAAACTCATACAACAAACATTGTTGTTAATGATGTTAGCTATCTAGTCATGGGAGGTTTTTGTTGTTTTATAAATAACCCTTTATATGATATACTATATTATAAAATATTGCAATAGACAATATTTATATGTAATAAACTAATGAAACATCTCAAGTACATTTGATACTCAAATTTACGAAAATAGATTTTTTATCGATAATTTGGTAAGTAGTAAGGACATCACTAGGCGCATATGATTTATGATTAAAGTTACCAGAACTTATTTCCAATTACTTAGCGTTTATATAACATGGAAAACTACTTACCGCTTCTCATATAGTGGGAATTGGCCATGAAAACCCTCTTTTGGTTTAATTTCCTACCAGATTTTAGTCAACATATTTCACACCTTTTATAAAACATTTCGCTGTTATGCACTTAGATAAATGACACAAACCAGTAGGTATATACTAATGATAAGTCACGGAAGACAATAAATAGGCACAAGATGGAAAATTAAACTAAAACTAAAACAATGTATATTTTCAAAACGGCATAGTGCTTAATGACATTAGTGACGCTCCGGCAGCGCGAGACAAGGAAGGTTAGATCGGAAGTAAGAGACAAAAGAAGTCGCCATTAAAAATTGCCTAAACTCCATACATTTTTTCTGCAGTATTGAGTCAAAGAGTATTTAATACACTACGTTTAAGAGTCGGGACTTCAAACAAGCTTTTTGACAATTTTGACTCGCAGTTTAGGCTAAGATCTCGTACCAACCAACAGAGACAGATAAAAAGTAATGCCAACATACTACAAAAGCAAACTAAGGATGTGGTGTACGCTACAGAATGTGTCGATATCGATAAAAACGAATGGGTACCCCCCCTGCCTTGCAGAACTTGCAGACAGGTTTTTTAATCCTATGTGGTGACGTAGATTATAAATATGAAATTGTATTAATATAAATATATATACACACAATATTCAAATTTTCTAATACAAATTATATATAATTGGTAGTATATTTTATACACACTATTGTTCTACATATTATAATCATATACTAAACTACCAACTAAATCAAAATAACAATATAATAGATATCAATATTATGCATTTAACAGATATGATATTTTATCTATTTATAGTCGTATGTATAATTATAATATGTATAATACATGTAAATTATCTATAGTTATTATAATACTAATATAGCATAGCATAGCATAGCTTCGCCGTGGCTACGCTTGGCAGTGGGCGCAGAGGTCTCATAACGGTGCGCCACAGCTGAGGAGGGCGTGTACCGCCGTCATCGCGCTGTCTCGCTCGACCGGCGTTCTCCCGCTCTCGCCGGCGCACCGCACCAGACGGAACCTTGCCACCGCGCACCGTGCATGTCAAAAACGCTCCCGCTTATAATAGCCATCCCTATGCTTATTCTCGTCGTTATAATTAAGAATACTAGGTGTAAGTCAATATTGTGGAAGTGACAATATACCTGTGCCAGTGAAGGGATTGTATTTTATTCTGCTAAGCACCTAACTAAACATTTTGTGGATACCCACAGTGAAAACAATTGCCGAACCCAACATTTGGTGACCCCGGAAGAACACAAAACGTATAGAAGCAGTCTTGGAAAACGTGAGTTTGGTGATTGTTTTAACTATGGAAAATAAAGGTGCTAAAAGTAATGCAGACAAGGATAACAACGGCCGCTCACAGAAAGATGAAACTTCGTTAGGGCAGGCGTACAGTGGCAGCGATATATATCGCGTCGGTGTCCGCCTACCACCTTTTTGGCCTCAGGAACCTGCAGTATGGTTTGCACAGGTGGAAGGACAATTTCTGCTTTCAAATATAACTACCGACGCGACAAAGTTTCATTACGTGCTGTCACAATTAGATCACCAGTATGCAGCAGAGGTAAAAGACATTATAATATCTCCACCCGCTGCGAACAAATACGAAAAATTAAAAAGTGAACTAATCAAACGTCTGTCAGCGTCACGCGAAAGGGAAGTAAAGCAACTCCTCATTCACGAAGAATTAGGTGACAGAAAACCGTCTCAATTTCTGCGGCACTTACAACATTTAGCAGGACCTGATGTGCCCGAAGACTTTATAAAGACTATTTGGACTAGCCGTTTGCCCCAAAATATCCAGACGGTTGTTGCCTCACAGCCACAGTCTGTACTTGAGTCTCTGGCGGATCTGGCTGATCGAATTCAAGAGATCGCTCCATCACCAATGTCTCCACAAGTGGCAAGTACCTCTGCAAATCACACGATGGAGGTCATGGGTAAGCAGATTGCTGAACTCACTCGGCAGATACAGGCACTGTCACACCAAGTCAACAATAACAGGTCACGTGCCAGAACTTGTGAGCGTGGGCCACGTGGAACGAGTCGCAACAGATCGCAGTCGAGCTACCGTAAATTTCCTGTATGTTGGTATCACTCCAAGTTCCAGGAGAATGCGAAAAAGTGTGTCAAGCCATGTGACTACAAAATGGCGTCGGAAAACTCTCGGTGCAGTCGATAATGGCGGCTGAAGATTGCCCATCAAGTCCAGGTCGCCTATTCGTCACGGACAGAAGAAGTAAGATGCAATTTCTCGTAGACACCGGAAGCGATCTTTGCGTCTTTCCTCGCTCCGCATTAAACAAGCGCCGACCTCAGACATCATACCAACTATATGGAGCAAACGGGTCTGTTATTAACACTTACGGATATATCACCCTACAGTTGGATTTAGGTTTACGCCGAGTATATAGCTGGCAGTTTGTAGTGGCAGATGTCGTCAAGGCGATAATTGGTGTCGATTTCTTATCTTTTTACAGTTTAGTTGTTGACTGCCGAAACAAACGGCTAATGGATAACCTCACGTCATTGTCCATCACAGCAGCGTCAGCGAAGTCACCGGACACTATTTCTTCGGTCAAGACACTGTTTGGTGATTCAATATACCACAATATACTCAAAGATTTTTCTGATATAACTCGTCCACCAGGTGTCCACCGGCAAGTACGACACAATACAGTTCATCACATCAAAACCACTGATGGACCACCGATATATTGTACCCCTCGAAGGTTGGCACCTGACAAACAGAAGATTGCGCGAGAAGAGTTCGACGCCATGTTAAAAGACGGTACAGCACGACCTTCGAATAGTCCCTGGTCATCTCCACTACATCTAGCGCCTAAGAAAAATAATGGATGGCGACCCTGTGGCGATTATCGCATATTAAATGCTCGCACCGTGCCTGATCGCTACCCTATTCGACACATACACGATTTTTCACACACACTTGCTGGATGTAAATTTTTTTCAACCCTGGATCTAGTAAAGGCATATAATCAAATCCCCGTTTACAAAGACGATATACCCAAAACTGCTATCGCAACACCTTTCGGCTTATACGAATTCCCTTATATGACCTTTGGCCTAAGAAACGCGAGTCAGACTTTCCAAAGATTCATTGATGAGGTCACCAGAGGGCTCGATTTCGTATACGCCTATATTGATGATTTTTTGATATACTCAAAGGATGAAGATAGCCACAAAAAACACTTACGAGAAGTATTTTCTAGACTTAGGAACTACGGAATAGTCATCAATCCATCCAAATGTACATTTGGAGCCTCCGATGTCACATTTTTAGGATATCAGATCTCCGAAAAAGGTACCAAGCCCCTAGAAGACAAGGTAAATGCTATCCAAGAGTTCCCGACACCGAAGACCGTGAAAGAGCTGCAACGTTTCCTTGGAATGATAAACTTTTATCGCCGGTTTATACCAAACGCTGCGAGCGTTCAAGCGCATTTATATAAACTACTCCATGGGCCTGTCAAGAGCTCAACTCCAATAAAACTTGAAGATGATGCCTTGCTTGCATTTAATAACTGCAAGAAAAGTCTCTGTGAGGCAGCATTACTGGCACATCCGGACTGCAACGCCGATCTTGCTTTGGTTACCGATGCCTCTGATTCTGCCATTGGTGCAGTACTGCAACAGAAAAAAAACACTGAATGGGAACCCCTTGCATTTTTCTCCCGGAAGCTGAACCCAGCGCAGCAAAAGTACTCACCATATGATCGAGAACTGCTAGCCATTTATGAAGCTATAAAATATTTCCGGCATATGCTAGAAGGTCGCATGTTTGTTATTTTTACAGATCACAAACCCCTCACTTTTGCCTTTTCATCTAACAAAGACGGATGCTCACCACGTCAATTCAGACATCTAGATTTCATATCACAATTTACTACCAGTATCAGGCACATCTCGGGAAAGAATAATATCGTGGCTGATACATTATCAAGGATAAATGAGTTACAAAAACCAATCGACTTGTTGGAGCTAGCCAATGAACAGACAAAAGACACAGAATTAAAGAACATACTAGATGGCACAACTGAATGCAGCTTGCGACTAAAAAAGATTAAAATACCAGGTACGCACACCGAACTTTATTGTGACGATAATTCCATACCTCGACCATATGTAGTACAAAAACTGAGAATGCAAGTTTTCAAATGCTTACACTCATTCAGCCACCCAGGAGTTAAGGCCACCACAAAATTGGTTACCGAGCGATTTGTTTGGCCTAACATTAAGAAAAATTGTCGGGAATGGACACGAGCTTGTGTTGATTGTCAACGCTCGAAGATCACAAGACATGTACAAGCACCTTTAGGTACCTTCAGCTTACCAAAGGAAAGTTTCAGACAGGTACACATTGATTTAATTGGACCATTACCAGTCTCGGACGGGAACCGCTACTGTCTCACCGCCATTGATCGATTTACTAGATGGCCTGAGGCAGTACCTATTGACAACATAACCGCCGAGACAGTAGCTAAAGCACTTTTATCTTGCTGGATATCGCGATTTGGATGCCCAGAAGACATCGTCACTGATCGCGGACGCCAATTTGAATCTAATTTATTTCAGTACCTATCAAAAATAGCTGGATTCAAACATAAGCGCACTACTGCATACCACCCGGCCTCCAATGGTATGATTGAAAGGTTTCATAGGCAGTTAAAAGCCGCATTAATATGTCACGCTGGTAATTGGACGGAATGCCTACCACTTGTTTTGTTGGGGATAAGAAGCTCATTCAAAGAAGACTTGCAAACATCTTCAGCAGAACTAGTCTATGGAGAAACATTAAGGCTGCCGGGAGAATTCTTCCATGCACAAAGCAATACCACCACAGACGTGACAGAGTTTACAGCCCGTCTCAGGGACATCATCCAAAGCCTTCAACCTGTGCCGACATCACGGCACGGTGAAAAGAAGACTTTTATATTTAAAGACCTAGCTTCAGCCAGTCATGTCTTTTTGAGAGAAGACAGTGTACGAGGCTCACTACAGTCTGCATATACTGGACCTCACGCTATTTTAGAGAGAAGAGAGAAGGTGTACAAAATTATTGTCAAGGGAAAACCTGTCACAGTTTCAATAGATCGGTTAAAACCGGCTTATATGCTGTCGGAAGAAAAGTCACAATCTTCAAATAACAATGATAAAGATGATGGAAATAAAAGTAAGGAAGAGAGGAAGCAGTACACCAAATCAGGACGTAAAGTGCGATTTCCCGACATATATCGCCCTTGAACGGTCTCTGAGAGGGAGTGATGTGGTGACTGCGTAGATTATAAATATGAAATTGTATTAATATAAATGTATATACACACAATATTCAAATTTTCTAATACAAATTATATATAATTGGTAATATATTTTATACACACTATTGTTCTACATATTATAATCATATACTAAACTACCAACTAAATCAAAATAACAATATAATAGATATCAATATTATGCATTTAACAGATATGATATTTTATCTATTTATAGTCGTATGTATAATTATAATATGTATAATACATGTAAATTATCTATAGTTATTATAATACTAATATAGCATAGCATAGCATAGCTTCGCCGTGGCTACGCTTGGCAGTGGGCGCAGAGGTCTCATAACGGTGCGCCACAGCTGAGGAGGGCGTGTACCGCCGTCATCGCGCTGTCTCGCTCGACCGGCGTTCTCCCGCTCTCGCCGGCGCACCGCACCAGACGGAACCTTGCCACCGCGCACCGTGCATGTCAAAAACGCTCCCGCTTATAATAGCCATCCCTATGCTTATTCTCGTCGTTATAATTAAGAATACTAGGTGTAAGTCATGTTGTGGAAGTGACAATATACCTGTGCCAGTGAAGGGATTGTATTTTATTCTGCTAAGCACCTAACTAAACATTTTGTGGATACCCACAGTGAAAACAATTGCCGAACCCAACACCTACAAAAGCAAAATAAAAAGCTCTGTTCGTTTGAAAATATTGAGTATTATTCAATTACGTGTAATTATTTAATACAATTTATTTAACAACAAAAAATAAAAGTTATGTTTACAATGTGGAAATTAAAATTGTTGGTAATTTTCTGATCTCATATTCTAGGCGGAGTCTTCAGATGTTAGCTGATCGATCAACACACGTTTTTGCAATGTTGTGTAAGCAAGTAAGCAGGACATTTGGATCTGAAATAATAAATAGAGATTAGTAAATATATGGTTTGAGTTTACGCTGGTCATCATCAATTCAATTTATTGTTCACCACTTACCATAGCGGACTATGTGTAACGCGCCCGAAGGTCAGGTTCTGCCCAATCAATGAAATCTGGTTCTGAAATAAACCACTCATTAGCTTCAGGAATTGAGCTATCAAACCATATC
Organism: Cataclysta lemnata; assembly: GCA_963931975.1. Taxonomy (NCBI): domain Eukaryota; kingdom Metazoa; phylum Arthropoda; class Insecta; order Lepidoptera; family Crambidae; genus Cataclysta; species Cataclysta lemnata. The sequence goes on from OZ008347.1 coordinate 10,991,916, forward strand.
GGAAAGATAGGTTATGTAACTTACCAATAGAGGCGCTTATGCGGTTGCAGGCAACGATCACACCCGACGGGCATCGTGTAGCAAGGCGGCAGTCACGCTGTCTTCTTCTTCTAGTGCCTCTTCAATTCGGAAGATAAGCCGTCAGCTTTTTATTTTCATCTCTGTCAGTCGCAAACCGAAACAGCTTTTCAACGGGGTTAATGCCGATCCACTCTCATATGCTTTGCAGCCATGACTCTCATCGCCTTTCAACAAGTCACGCTGTGATCTGAAAAATAAGTGGAGTTGAACACAGAAGAACTTTTGATGATGATAATGAGAGATGAACACATGCGAATAATTTTGCGCAATGTTCTGCATTATATTATAACTCATACAACAAACTTTGTTGTTAATGATGTTAGCTATCTAGTCATGGGAGGTTTTTGTTGTTTTATAAATAACCCTATATATGATATACTATATTATAATATATTGCAATAGACAATATTTATATGTATTAAACTAATGAAACATCTCAAGTACATTTGATACTCAAATTTACGAAAATAGATTTTTTATCGATAATTTGGTAAGTAGTAAGGACATCGCTACGGCGCATATGATGTTTGATTAAAGTGAGCAGAACTTATTTCTAATTACTTAGCGTTTATATAATAACATGGAAAACTACTTACCGCTTCTCATCTTGTGGGAATTGGCCATGAAAACCCTCTTTTGGTTTAATTTCCTACCAGATTTTAGTCAACATAGTTCACACCTTTTGTAAAACATTTCGCTGTTATGCACATAAATAAATGACACAAACTAGTTAGATATACACTAATGATAATTTACTGAAGACAATAAATAGGCACAAGATGGAAAACTAAACTAAAACAACGCTTTAATTTATATTTTCAAAACGGCATAGTGACTTAATGACATTAGTGACACACTCCGGCAGCGCGAGACAAGGAAGGTTAGATCGGAAGTAAGAGATAAAACAAGTCGCCATTAAAAATTGCCTAAACTCCATACATTTTTTCTGCAGTATGGAGTTTCGCCAAGCTGTATTGAGTTTCGGCAGGCTGAATACAACATCAATCTACAACATCAATCAACAACCATGGACATGGACCAATTTGTTTTTTAATTCTCCCTATATTTTAGGGAAGGCAAAGGGGCCAGCCCATACAGCCAAGTCTTTAGTGTATATTTTATCTGTAGTCTTATGAAATAATGACTGAGTGAAAAGTATGAATGAAATGAATTTTACGTTTAAAATATGGGTGCCACATATTTTAACGCATCTAGGGAGTGCTTGGCGCGAATTGAATGGTAACAGAGCTAATGATGGTGCTTGATGATATGGATAAAACCACTTTTTATAGCGATCTTCACCACAACATCAAACACATCATGAGACTTATTTTCGATGATTCTGCATAATTGCACATCAATACGGATGCTTGTGCATCAAAATAACACCACTTTAACTGCACAAAATCCACTCTGTAACAATTTTTGAATTATTGAAAATAAATCTGACTGACACCACGAAACGCGCCAAACACTCCCTCACTCGGACATGGACCAAAAAAGTCAACAATCTCGTTTTTTAATTTATTTAATGTTTCTGGGAACAAGTCTTTTAGGAACATATATTTTAATTTACTTTTCTTAAATATTTTGAATGAATGCTACAATGAATGAATGAAATTAATGTATGGAATGAATTTCACATTAAAAAAGAGAGACACACATTTTAATGAGCCGTGTGGTGACGACAGAGTAGAATACAATTGTCACCACAAGGCGACTAAGGATAAATCAGTTAAGAAGGAAAGGGCAGCAGCTCAGAGTAAATAGGACTATAGTCCTATTTACTCCGAGGGCAGCAGCGTTCTTTTTATACCACCTAGCAATGTACTGCGACTTTTGTACCTGATAAATGGCAATAGGCTCGCCACCTATGACATGGGACCTAACATAATTGGTGAAACGTGGGTGCTAGTTTCACCTCTGCCTAGGGCGTGATTTATGTATGTATGTACGTACATATGTACATTTTAATCCATCTAGGGAGTGCTTGGCGCGAGTCGATTATGGTAACAAAGTTCATGGCGGTGATTGATGAGGTGGTGAAAACCACTTTACTAAAGCCTCAATTAAAACAGCAGCTGGCGGATTTTATTCCGATAATTCAAAAATTATTTCAGAGTGGATTTTGTGCAGTGAAAGTGGTTGTGGCGTTCTTGTAATGCGACCGCCTTTGATTGTTTGTCTATGTTTGACAAACACAATGTTTTTCACTAAGTGACAGTTGTCAAGGAGTGTTTGGCGCGTTTCGTGGTGTCAGTCAGATTTATTTTCACTAATTCAAATATTGTTACTGAGTGGATTTTGTGCAGTGAAAGTGGTGTTATTTTGATGCACAAGCATCCGTGTTGATGTGCAATTATGCAGAATCATCGAAAATAAGTCTCATGATGTGTTTGATGTTGTGGTGAAGATCACTATAATAAGTGGTTTTATCCATTTCATCAAGCACCATCATTAACTCTGTTACCATTCAATTCGCGCCAAGCACTCCCTAGATGCGTTAAAATATGTAACACCCATATTTTAACGTAAAATTAATTTCATTCATACTTTTCACCCACTCATTATTTCATAAGACTACAGATAAAATATACACTAAAGACTTGGCTGTATGGGCTAGACCCTTTGCCTTCCCTAAATAGGGAGAATTTAAAACTAACTAACTAACTAATAGTGACAGTTGTCAAATTAATTAGATGAGAATTTTATTCCGAGCTAGAGGTATGGTTATTTTCTAAACCTTATAAATATTATTTCCGATTTATGTTTACTGTCCAGTTTGTATATATTGTAACCGTGTACATATTTAGAAGTACAGTCAGTTACTTTTATGAACCCTGCCTTTTACTACCACGGAACACATCCGCAACCACCAAGATTGCACCCGGCCATACAACTTCCCAAATTGGTGACCCCGACGTGATAGTCAAGAGCTTTGGTTGTAATATCTTTGGCAATTGACCGGCGCGGAATGGGAAGCTGCGTTGGACATGCGGATGGCCACTTCGAAGAAATTTTCGTCGTGTGAAACGGTACCACATCCCAAGCTGTGGCGTCGAGCGCCCCCTGGCGCATTCACCGTTTCCTACATACGCCAGTTCGAGTGACGTTTCCGTGGAAGTTGCAGTTGGACACATGCATTGGACTAACTGCGCATTATACCATTTGTGCACATCGCTCACGCAAGTACTATCGGCATCATTATTTGGAGTATTTTTTTAAACATTTTATTATTATTCCAAGTAATGATTTTTAGTTAGTTGTGTAAAGCGTGTTCGGAGTATTGATTTTTACGTTATTTTATGAAAATTTTTTTTTTCAACTTGTGTAATGTTGTGACATAGGAAATATTTCATTTGTTTTTCGTGTGTATTTTTTCGCGTGGTTTGAACAATTTGTTTACATTGTCTTTTGTTTTTACGTGTAATGTTGTCTGCATATTGACAACTTATGTTGTTTTTGTTGACATGTCGACATATGAATTTTTAGACGTTTGTGTTTTGTTTTCGCCATATCACGCGCCCACGGAATAGCATTTTTTCTTTTCTGTCCGTTCTCTCTCTATTTTATACGAATTATTTTTTATTTACTTTCGTTTATAATTATAATAGCGTGTTCGCGTTGACCATGGCTGACGAACTACGTTCGCGTTTAGCAACTCTTGAGGCAGAAAATGCAGTTTTGCGTAATCTGCGTGACCAAAGTATATCCCAATCTCAACGGGAGGGCGAGGTATGTCGCGTGAGTGTCAAACTTCCCCCTTTTTGGTCTGATAGGGTGACAGTGTGGTTCGCACAGGCTGAGGCACAATTTTTGCTTGCTGGCATCAACACTGATGCCACGATGTACAGCTATGTCCTTAGCCAGATTGACCACAGGATTGCTGGCGAAATCGAAGACATCGTTGTCAACCCGCCGGTCGAAGGCAAATATCAGAAGCTGAAAGAGACCTTAATCAGCAGACTTTCGTCATCAGAGGAACAGCGAGTGAGGCGCCTTCTTGGTGACGAAGAACTCGGGGTTCGGAGACCATCCCAATTTCTCCGTCACTTGCGCTCGCTCGCGGGAACGGCTCTCTCGGACGATAACATCTTGCGGCAATTATGGTTACGTCGTTTACCACAGCACGTACAGGGCATTTTGGCTGCACAAGCTGACTTATCCCTCGATAGAATCGCAGATATAGCTGACAAGATTTTGGAAGCTCAGCCTAGCTCTTCCAACGTGTATGCTGTTGCCACGCCCTCGCTCGATACCGTTATGGCTCGATTAGAAGAATTAACTAAGCAAGTTGCTGTTTTATCGACCGGTTCTTCTGTTCGATCTCGAAACCGTTCTTCTTCCAGAAGCCAGGCGACATCACGCAGTAGCACACCTGGTAGTAAACGCTGTTGGTACCATCGCACATTTGGTGCGAATGCCAGCAAGTGTATTGCTCCATGCAATTGGGCGTCGGAAAACCACACAAGCAATCAGTAGCGGCGGCATCTGATTGCAAGTCCATCCAACATCATGGCCGCCGTCTTTTTGTCACTGACCGTATCACAAAGCGTCAATTTTTGATTGACACTGGTTCAGATCTTTGTTGTTACCCCCGCAGCTGGTTGTCAGTTCCGCGAAAATCTTCGGACTATGAACTTAACGCCGCTAACGGGAGTAGTATTAAGACATATGGCACTATTCATTTAAACCTCAACTTTGGTCTTCGACGAGCATTTGTGTGGGATTTTGTTGTTGCTGATGTTACGACAGCGATCATTGGCTCAGACTTTTTAAGTTATTACCATCTTTTGCCAGATTGCCGACTCAAGAAGTTGATGGATGGCGTAACGAATTTGTCAGCACCCGCTATTGCAGCAATGTCGGAACAGCTTAGTGTCAAGGTTGTCGTTACAGGAGATTCCAATTTTGTTAAACTGCTCGCCGAGTTTCCAGAAATCACTCGGCCTCCTGGAATCCCTCGTAATGTTTTGCACAATACCGTGCACTACATTAAGACTACGGACGGCCCGCCTATTTCGTGTCGTCCTCGTCGTCTGGCGCCTCAGAAGTTACATACATACATACATAAATCACGCCTATATCCCCGAAGGGGTAGGCAGAGGTGAGCTAGCACCCACGTTTCGCCAAATATGTCAGGTCCCTTGTTCCTTGGTTTCCATGTCAGCCCAGAAGGTACAAGTCCTCCTCAGGATCGCGTTCAAGCTATTTTGGATTTTCCAGCTCCGAAAACCGTCCAGGGCGTGCGTCGTTTTCTCGGTATGTTAAACTACTACCGTCGATTCGTACCCCAGGCCGCGCAATTTCAAGCTCCATTGATTGATGCAGTAGTTGCCACAAATGGTAAAGGTAATAAGCCGTTCACATGGTCGCCTGAACTACTGGAGCAATTTGAAGTTTGCAAACGGAGTTTGTCCAGGGCTACGCAATTGCAACATCCGGTTAATGACGCACCTCTTGGACTGTTTACAGATGCATCTTCTGTACATATTGGGTCCTGTCTTCAACAGCGAATCGATGGTAAGTGGTTTCCTCTTGCTTTCTTTAGTAAGAAACTTACTAAAAAGCAGACAGAGTGGCCGACTAACTATCGAGAGTTGCTGGCGGTGTACGAAAGTGTACAGCATTTCCGCTATATTTTGGAGGTTCAGAGCGTCACTATTTATACGGATCATAAGCCATTGCTGTACGCTTTCGTACAGCGCAGGGAGAAACTGCCCCCTGCCCAATTAAATCAGCTATCTTTTATTAGCCAATTTACGACTGATATTAAGTATATTAAAGGTGAGGACAATGTCGTGGCTGACGCCTTATCTCGAGTCGAAGCTATTGCTCTTGAACAGGACTATGAAGCCCTCGCGAAGTCGCAAGAGTCAGATAACGAACTATCAGACATGCGTCAGAGCTCCAGTCTCCAGTTGACAAGCGTCGTCGTTCCTGGTACAAACGTTTCCATTTTTTGTGATGTATTCACAGGCAAGCCACGTCCATATTTGACCCCTTCCTTTCGCAAAGCAGTTTTCGATAAGTTTCATAACTTAAGCCATCCTGGCGCACGTGCAACTGCTCGCCTTTTGACAGAGCGTTATGTCTGGCCTTCGGTCAATAAGGATTGTAAGCAGTGGGCACGCGCTTGCGAGGCTTGTCAACGAGCTAAGGTCTCACGTCATAATTCTTCTCCGTTAGGTGATTTCAACCTTCCATCTGGTCGTTTCAGTCACATTCACATTGACATTATTGGTCCTCTACCTTTATGCAATGAGTTTCGCTATTGTTTGACAGCAATTGACCGAGTAACGAGATGGCCTGAGGTTTGGCCTATGCGCTCCATTACCGCAGAAGAAGTGGCAGACACCTTAACTAGAGAATGGGTTTCGAGATTTGGGGTACCATCAATCATCACGACAGACCAAGGTACTCAGTTTGAGTCTGACCTGTTTCGTCGACTGATGATTCACTTTGCCACTAAACGAATAAGGACCACATCTTATCACCCATGTGCTAATGGCATGATCGAGCGAGTACACCGCCAGCTTAAGGCTGCTCTCATGTGCCATCATGATTCTTGGGTGCGTTCACTTCCTTTCGTTCTGCTTGGCATGCGTTCTGCGTTCAAAGAGGATATTAAATCCACAGCCGCGGAGATGCTCTATGGAGAACCTCTTCGTTTGCCAGGTGAGTTATTTATTTCATCAACCCCATCAGATGTAATTGACAATCCATCGGATTTTGTCGTACAACTACGTCGTAAGATGTCAGTTGCAAGACCTATTCCTGCATCTCGACATTCATCACCATCAACTTTTATTTTTCAAGATCTTTCTTCTGCATCACACGTTTTCTTAAGGGATGATACAGTTAGACGTCCTTTACAGCCACCTTATACGGGTCCTTATAAAGTTGTTAATTGTGCCAGCGATGGCAAAACTATGACTTTGGACATCAAGGGCAAAAGTGTTGTCGTCAGTATCGATCGTGTGAAACCAGCTTTTGTTGAACACACTGTCACCCATCCAGAGCAGATTGCAAAGCCTGCGTCTTCTGATGATCCAGAGCAGACTGCAAAGCCTGCACCTTCTGTTCGCCCAAAGCCAACTCCAGCCATCGCAACCGCGCCGTACACTACTCGGTCTGGTAGACGCGTCAAATTTAGATGTTTATAATTTCTACTAGGTTTTCCTTCTCCGTGGGGGGGTGGTGTGGCGTTCTTGTAATGCGACCGCCTTTGATTGTTTGTCTATGTTTGACAAACACAATGTTTTTCACTAAGTGACAGTTGTCAAATTAATTAGATGAGAATTTTATTCCGAGCTAGAGGTATGGTTATTTTCTAAACCTTATAAATATTATTTCCGATTTATGTTTACTGTCCAGTTTGTATATATTGTAACCGTGTACATATTTAGAAGTACAGTCAGTTACTTTTATGAACCCTGCCTTTTACTACCACGGAACACATCCGCAACCACCAAGATTGCACCCGGCCATACAACTTCCCAAATGGTGTTATTTTGATGCACAAGCATCCGTGTTGATGTGCAATTATGCTTATCATTGAAAATAAGTCTTGTAAAGTGTTTGATTTGGTGGTGAAAACCACTACAGTCTATAGAAGTGTTTTTGTCCACCTCATCAGTCACCACTCACCATCATGAACTCTGCTACAATTAAATTCGCGCCAAGCACTCCCTTGATGCGTTAAAATGTGTGACGCCCATATTTTTATGTAAAACTCATACATTTCACTCACTCATAAATTCTTAAGACTATAGAATAAATATACTATGGCATGGCATGGCTGTATGGGCGATGAGAGATATGGTTTACTCTATGCTTTTCCTAAATTTTCAGGGAGAATTAAAAACAAAAAAAGAACCGAAAGAGTATTTGGCGCGTTTCGTGGTGTCAGCCAGATTTATTTTCGCTAATTCAAAAATTGTTACATACAGAGTGAGTGGATTTTGTGCAGTGAAAGTGGTGTTATTTTGATGCACAAGCATCCGTGTTGATGTGCAATTAAGAAGAATCATTGAAATTAATTGAATTAATTGAAATAATCTTGTGATGTATTTTTGATGTGGTGAAAAGTGGTCTTGTCCACCTCATCAGTCACCATCATGAACTCTGTTACCATTAAATTCGCTCCAAGCACTCCCTAGATGCGTTAAAATGTGTGACACCCATATTTTAACGTAAATTTCATTTCATTCAAACATTTCACCCACTCATTATTCCTTAAGACTACAGATAAAATATACACTAAAGACATGGCTGTATGGGCTAGAACCTTTGCCTTCCCTAAAATTTTGGGAGAATTTAAGAAAAAAAAATTGTAATTTAAGAAAAAAGAAGACGAGTGTTTGGCGCGTTTCGTGGTGTCAGTCAGATTTATTTTCACTAATTCAAAAATTGTTACAGAGTGGATTTTGTGCAGTGAAAGTGGTGTTATTTTGATGCACAAGCATCCGTGTTGATGTGCAATTATGCAGAATCATTGAAAATGAGTCTTGTGATGGTGTTTGATGTTGTGGTGAAAACCACGTAAAAAGTGGTTTTGCTCACTTCATCAGTCACCATCATGAACTCTGTTACCATTCAATTCGCGCCAAGCACTCCCTAGATGCGTTAAAATGTGTGACACCCATATTTTAACGTAATATTCATTTCATTCATAATTTCATCCACTCATTATTTCATGAAACTATGGATAAAATATACACTAAAGACATGGCTGTATGGGCTAGACCTTTTGCCTTCCCTAAAATATAGGGAGAATTTAACAAAAAAAAAAAGAGTATTTGAGGAGTGTTTGGCGCGTTTCGTGGTGTCAGTCAGATTTATTTTCAATAATTCAAAAATTGTTACAGAGTGGATTTTGTGCAGTGAAAGTGGTGTTATTTTGATGCACAAGCATCCGTGTTGATGTGCAATTATGCAGAATCATCGAAAATAAGTCTCATGATGTGTTTAATGTTGTGGTGAAGATCGCTATAAAAAGTGGCTTTATCCATTTCATCAAGCACCATCATTAGCTCTGTTACCATTCAATTCGCGCCAAGCACTCCGTAGATGCGTTAAAATATGTGGCACCCATATTTTAACGTAAAATTCATTTCATTCATACATTTCACCCACTCATTATTTCATAAGACTACAGATAAAATATACACTAAAGACTTGGCTGTATGGGCTAGAACCTTTGCCTTCCCTAAAATATAGGGAGAATTTAAAACAAAAAAGAGTATTTGGCGCGTTTCGTGGTGTCAGTCAGATTTATTTTCACTAATTCAAAAATTGTTACAGAGTGGATTTTGTGCAGTGAAAGTGGTGTTATTTTGATGCACAAGCATCAGTGTTGATGTGCAATTATGCAGAATCATTGAAAATGAGTCTTGTGATGGTGTTTGATGTTGTGGTGAAAACCACGTAAAAAGTGGTTTTGCTCACTTCATCAGTCACCATTATGAACTCTGTTACCATTCAATTCGCGCCAAGCACTCCCTAGATGCGTTAAAATGTGTGACACCCATATTTTAACGTAATATTCATTTCATTCATAATTTCATCCACTCATTATTTCATAAAACTACAGATAAAATATACACTAAAGACATGGCTGTATGGGCTAGACCCTTTGCCGTCCCTAAAATATAGGCAGAATTTACCAAAAAAAAAATAAAAAAAATTGTAAATTAAGAAAATAAAATTTGTTTACTAACCTTACAAATCTTACATTATTTTTATCCGTAGTATTGTAGTATTAATGGATAGAGGATATTAATACTACGGATATATTAATGTCCTCTCTCTATGGTATTGGTATTGGTGGTGCACGCACAGATTTAAATCGTATGTGTATGTAATAATTATGAATGTGTAGTGTAATGACGACGGATATTTCTTGTATGGATAGGCACATATCCTGAGTGTAAATAATAGTGATAGTACGAGTACAATACAAAATGTCTATATAATATCTCATTAATATTATTTTCTGCAGTGTAATACTTTAGTTGTATGTTACTAAAAAGGCTTACAACAAACATACCACATTTAAATACAAAAGTTACAAAAAAGCATAATATTGTGTTTTTAACAGGCAGAATAATAATAATAGAATGATAACATTAATTGATTAACATTCTAATGCCAACTAACATAAACCTTTGTTACTATCTTTCAATTGAATTAAATTCTTTAATGGGATTAAAGGTTCATCAAATCTACTTACTTTTATCAAAAGTTTTTGGAGAAAATGTCAACTATATGGAAAAAAGTTGCTAATACTGAATTTTATATATCTCACTACGAAGATAATGGATACAATTTGTTTTTGACGGATTATTTAACAATCTGGTATGCGTTTTTTTCGAAATCGCTCTTTATTAAGTGTTTAAAGGTAAGCACTCAATCTAATTTTATTGTTTTGTCTAGTTATTATTACTTGGTTGTTATATTAACCCCTGAATACAGGAACGCTACTCAAATTTTGAACACTGTTTATTATGTTATGTGGACAATACCTATCAGAATTTGTAAAACGTTTAAGCAGTACTCAAACTTTGAGTAGCGTTTCTGTTGGCAGTATGAATAATTTGGCGGTAAGAATAATATTTTTATCTCTATTAAAATACATTAGACAAAAAGTGTACTTATTTAGATGCAGTGGTATTTTACTTATTATATACACATAATGTTAATGGGTCTGAGAACTGTCTCTGAATAGGTAAAAATTCCTCTCTATCCAACAAATTTGGTTCTCTCAATCCCCTCCCCTAGAAGTTGTCATACTGTGTTTACATTATATATTTAATTAGCTTGTAGTATAATAGTTAGTTAAATTTCTTTTTAAACTATTCGATTTTAATTTTAACATTATATAAATGTTAGAAAAATTAGTACAAAGATTTTGGTGGTTAGGAAAAAGAATTTCGAAAAATTATGATCTTGAGGCGGGAATCGAACCCGCGTCCGCTGCTATCCGGGCAGGTGCCTGACCGCTCGGCCACCCAAGACACTAACTAACTTGCCGAAATTCTTCTAACCGTTACACTTCACGTTGTAAGCCAACGGGTACCCTCGCAATGTAGAAATAAATTTCAAACATTCCAAAGCAGATATTTTTACAAATACCGTGCGTTCAGTAAAGCTTGGGTTTGCTTTATAAACTATTCGATTATATTATATTCCCGCCTCAAGATCATAATTTTTCGAAATTCTTTTTCTAACCACCAAAATCTTTGTACTAATTTTTCTAACATTTATATAATGTTAAAATTAAAATCGAATAGTTTATAAAGCAAACCCAAGCTTTACTGAACGCACGGTATTTGTAAAAATATCTGCTTTGGAATGTTTGAAATTTATTTCTACATTGCGAGGGTACCCGTTGGCTTACAACGTGAAGTGTAAAGGTTAGAAGAATTTCGGCAAGTTAGTTAGTGTCTTGGGTGGCCGAGCGGTCAGGCACCTGCCCGGATAGCAGCGGACGCGGGTTCGATTCCCGCCTCAAGATCATAATTTTTCGAAATTCTTTTTCTAACCACCAAAATCTTTGTACTAATTTTTCTAACATTTATATAATGTTAAAATTAAAATCGAATAGTTTATAAAGCAAACCCAAGCTTTACTGAACGCACGGTATTTGTAAAAATATCTTCTTTGGAATGTTTGAAATTTATTTCTACATTGCGAGGGTACCCGTTGGCTTACAACGTGAAGTGTAAAGGTTAGAAGAATTTCGGCAAGTTAGTTAGTGTCTTGGGTGGCCGAGCGGTCAGGCACCTGCCCGAATAGCAGCGGACGCGGGTTCGATTCCCGCCTCAAGATCATAATTTTTCGAAATTCTTTTTCTAACCACCAAAATCTTTGTACTAATTTTTCTAACATTTATATAATGTTAAAATTAAAATCGAATAGTTTATAAAGCAAACCCAAGCTTTACTGAACGCACGGTATTTGTAAAAATATCTGCTTTGGAATGTTTGAAATTTATTTCTACATTGCGAGGGTACCCGTTGGCTTACAACGTGAAGTGTAAAGGTTAGAAGAATTTCGGCAAGTTAGTTAGTGTCTTGGGTGGCCGAGCGGTCAGGCACCTGCCCGGATAGCAGCGGACGCGGGTTCGATTCCCGCCTCAAGATCATAATTTTTCGAAATTCTTTTTCTTACCACCAAAATCTTTCTTTTTAAATATTAATTTACACAAATTGATTATTGTGTTATCTAAACAATTATTTATTAATTTTTAGGAGAGTAATAAAAAATACACCAAAATTTTGGAATCTGTTATGTTACAACATTCATCAGCAATACTTACAAGGCCAGATGAAGTAAAAAAAATTGATACTAAAATAGAAAACAAAACTCTGACACTCACTTTAATAAAGCAATTTGCGTATGATTTCACTGTCAGTATAAAATTTACAGAAGGATCTAAAGAACTTGTAAGTGAAAATGTGCAATATGAATCATTTAGTTTACTAGTTTAAAAAAATTTACATTCGTTTGATATGTTGTATCTTTGCCACTTGGCTAGGCACCCATTAAAGATAGGGCTGAGATGTGAGGCAAACAGTTGGCATTATGTAGATATGAGGTGGGAATCAGCAACATGAAATATAATTTCATTGACGTGGTATTTTTTGTATATATTTTAAGAATATAAATAATCTTGAGAATTCTTTTCTTAATTTCCATTCATTTTAGGATGTGTGTATTCATATAATTGTAACCAACACATTCTAATCCTGACTTGTACGGTCAACGGTACTTTGGACTACCCAAAATCGTTCAATTTATTCAATTGATTCTGAACCTTAACTTGTTTGTAGTAAGGCACAAAGTCCATTGGGAAAATTTTACATTTTATCCCCTGCCTGACTATAATAAAATTAAGTTTCAACAGTGACAGTGTTAAAATAGCAGTATATAAATTCCAAAATAAATATGCATTGTGTAGAACATACAAAATGACTTAATAATTATTATGGTTTCAGTATTTCCAGAAAATTACTCAGCCTCTCATGCAAAGTGTTGTCGAGTTAAGAAAAAGTCAGGGTGAACTTTGCAATCTCTTAACTGACAAAGATAATGAAATAGAAGCACATAAACGACATGATTCCATTAAAGGTAATTATTTATTTTTTGTCAGCTGTCTGATATGTGGTTGGTAGTGTCTGTAAATATATATTTTTTCGTTATAGAGATAAATACATCATCACCAGCCCTTTGTATTGTCCCATTGCTGGAGCACGGGCCTTCCCTATGGATGGAAGAATATAGGGAGATTGGACCATAACCCACCACGCTGGCCCTCCAGTGCGGGTTGGTGGGTATTAACGACTGCAGATGCAGCCGGGACCAACGGCCTAACGTGCCTTCCGAACCACGAAGGAACACGAGATAATAAATTTTTGGTCACCCATCCAATGACCGGACCTAGCAAACATTGTTTATTTACGCAATCGCAAGCCAAGTGAGCTATGCCGTTGCGCTAGTGAGCTCCTCCCTAATTAATACTCACGTTCAAGTTAAAATTTATTCAGAGTCAAAATTATGCAAGTACATATTTTAAGCTTCGTCAACTCTTGACAGGTTGGTAAGTAAATGTATCTGTAATGATTATTTTCACTGTCCACAGCTCATGAGAGAACAAAAAAATTTGATGCAAATGCACATCAGGAGAAGTTTAAAGAATACCGTAATATTTTTGATCCGTCCAAGTCATTTTCTTTGTTAGATAAAAGAATAACTGTGCCAGAAGATGCAATGATTATGTGAGTATTCTACATATCCTTTTCATCCATTTTATTATTAAACCATACATACATAAATCTAGCATATATCAGAGGTGAATTAAACTTGTACGACACCCACGGGAGAGATGGGATTTGGTGATAATTGTATTCTGGTCTGCCGTCACCACACGGCATATTTTATTAAAAAGTTTTCAATTATTCTTGCTAAAATAATAAGACTTTTCGATCACTTAACAGTCTCCCCGTGACCACAGCCGCTGTAAAGTTATCGAAACATTGGGATAAAATCAATATCCAAAATACGCGTAACCGTAGTAATCCGTTGTTTTATTTCAAACTTACAGTGGTTGTGCAACTATTCTCATTGATCTCACTGAGATAATAAGAAGAAATCAGTAGGGATGTCAGAAAAGAATATATTTTTTTTAAGGAATTATTTTCCAGTACAAGAAATTTTAATTTTAAATAAATTTTAATTTTGAAATTAACAATAAAAATTGTGGTTACATAAGTTCAAAAAATTATAGGCCTGATGTGGAAATACTTACTATTACTTTTCAGACTTTTCTAAGCACAATTTTCATTATAATAATTATCAAACATTTATATTCCTATGTACCCATGTTTAAGTAATGGTCAAGTAAAAGATAGTAATTTAAACTTCACTATTTTATATTTTCTAGACAAAATCAGCGGGAATCCGAAGATGTGAAGCCAGTAATAAAATTAGAGCCTGGATCACAAACTGACACTAACATTGTCTCAAATTTAAGTGAAACGGACAACCATACAGAATACAAAATCAAGAAGGATTTAAAGGCTGAAGTTAAACTGGAACCTGTAAAAACCGAACCTCAAATGCATTCACCGAGAAAAAAGTTTAGAAAAATTAATTTAATATGAAATTATACACAAAAAGGAAATCAGTCTTTTAACATTGATTAAACTAAAGTAATAATTACCAACTGTTGATGCTGTGATAAAAAGGAACAAATCAGTGTTTTAGATTAAACAGTATTTTTAGACTGATTTAGTTTTTATGAATAGGACTTATGAATGGTGTTACAAGAGTAAGCTGAAATTAATAGAATAGCCAGAATTAAGATGATTGTCTTGTTCGTCTATAATAACTACATACAACAGGGTTTAGATAATATATTCTAAAATTGTATTTACTGTAAAACTAAAATAGATATTTTATTACTACATACATAAATCACGCCCATATCCCCGAAGGGGTAGGCAGAGGTGAACTAGCACCGACGTTTCGCCAATTATGTTAGGTCCCATGTGGTGGCGAGTCTATTGCCATTTATCGGGCACAAAAGTCGCAGTAAATTGCTAGGTGGTATAAGAGGAACGCTGCTGCCTATTCCTCATCACTGTTTTATCCTTAGTCGCCTTGTACGACACCCACGGGAGAGATTTGTGGTGGTGACAATTGTATTCTACTCTGCCCTCATCACACGGCCATTTTATTACTTATATTCAATAATCAAGTCAAAGTTAATGCACTATAATAAAAATGATGGTGAAATGAACGTTTTGTACATCTTTATCTGCCTGTAGATTCTAGAGATAGCACAAGTGTTTATTCGCCATTGCCTTAGCCGAATGAGTCGAGTTATTAACCAATATTCAATGTCATGAAGTGTAGGACCTTTTAAAAAGGAAGGAAATAATATTTTTAGAAACCGACTTTATGAAAATCAAAATAGGCCGATTTAGATTTATAGAACCTTTTAACCTCAATGGTTAAACGGTTCATTGGTTAATAATGTTGAATATCGATTAATAGCGACTTGTCGATTAATTAAGATCGCCCTGCCCTTATTCCATCCCATCCCAATAAAGATGTCTAGATATCATATCGATAAATAATCTTGAAATAAAACTACAAAATTGTTTTCATATTAAAATTTTATTATACATAGAACAGATAATTAAAACCTATGATTATTACAATTGTGCCGGTTCAATAACTGTCACTAATAATGTGATTAATTGGAGGAATGGGCTATGCCTAATTGAATCCATTTGTAATCCACTAATTATAATTCTAGTAGTTTTATGGTTTTAAACTTACAGGTAACACTTTACAGGACATAGGACAGTTCTAGCCACGGTATTACCATTTTCCTATTACTTTTTTTTTATAATCGAGTAGGTAATTTAAAAATTTAGTTTTCGGCTTACTTAAATGTAAGTAGTACTTTTATCGTATGTGATGTTCAGCTCAATATAATAAATAAGATTAAGAAAAAAAATTTTTTTTACTGTCCAGCAGCGCAAGGGACCAGCCCATTGAGTGCCAAGCACCATATTTACGGCCGTAGCAAGAAGCTTTATAAAGCCCACTACTTTTCACGTGTCTTTTGTGGAATATTTGAATAACAACACACGCAGCATTCACATACACTATTCTGGATATTATAAGGATGTTTTATATGATTATCGTATTCAATTGATTAAAACTTTATCAGAAAAATGTTTCGAATTAATGATAAAAATAACATTTTTTTTTTGTATATGAGCTGCTGTAAGCGTGCCTGTAAGGAATGATGACATCAGCATACATTGTATCGATGCAGCATCGCGTTTGCATCGTAATTGTATTGTGATGAATAATGTTTGGCTATGCTAATAATACCTAATTACAGAACTTTTATTTTACGCTTATCTATTGATATGGCTACTGAAGTTAGGGTATTGGAAGCCTCTCATTACAGGAGTTCTGTACGTTCCATTGTATGAAAAGGTACAGTTAGCTGCACGTCGGTTTACTACAATATGACAAATTTCAATTAGTAATTTCAAAGTTATGGTTGAATATATTTGACTGTTTTGTATACCTAGTTTGACGTTCTCTTGACTACCTCTAACGAAACAATGTAGTTTAAGACCTACCTATTTCTCCAAACTAATCGCATTAATTGTAACTTCACCTATGCAAGATGTTAATACAATTAAATACTCGGTAACAAATGCATTAATACAAAACACTCCTAATTTTTTATTAGTATTTTAAATTCGTTAGATATTATGTGCTTTATTGAGTCTATTTACTTAGGTAAATAATTGCTGAGCAATTTGGTTAGTTGCTTAGGCTTTAATAAGTACATTATGTATCTACCTAAGTAGGTAGATGTTAGGAAATACATTCTAATCATGTTGAAGACTCGTGTTTATTATTTTTTATGATGTTACATACAAATAAAATTACTGACTAATTATGTAAGGTTGTTCATTATTGTACCTACGGCGTTTATAAAAACCGCGACTATTTAATATACCACCCAAAGTGAAAGATGGAATCTATTCTATCCGATGACAGCTTGGTCAGCTAGTAACTTGAACTGAGTTAGTAACTTAGTTACTTAGTCTTCATCTTACTGGATTTGGAAAGGAAGTAAGTTTTTAATTGCTGACACAAGTCAGCAATTAAAAACTGTCGCCACACGTTCATCACAATCCAGTAATGCTAGTATCATAATATCACTTTTGTTTGACGTCCTTTTTATTATTTTTATTGTACTTATAACAATTAGTAATAGAGGTGCAGATGGAAATTGCGATATAGTTGTTACCTACACGCAATAGCACACAGAACGAACGTGAAGCTAGCACTAAATCTTTCTTTAGTTGTAATAAACACTTAGGATAAAATCGTTTCTAAAGGCAAAAACACACAAGACCACAGCAGCGCCTCAACTAAATGGATTTGGATATCAAGTCAAGTGAAATATGATTTTCATCGGAAAATGATAGCCGAGAAAAATCAACTTGTTCTACAGTCTTAGGCCAATCAGTAAATTAATACTTACACTAAAGTGGGCTGGGATGAGTTTTGGTAGAAGTAGATATCTATATAACGGTTATGTAGGTAAGTACCAATAAGCTAAATAACCTACCGGTGTAAGCGTAAACGTTCTACCACGAGCTAGATTTTTTTTCTGGTGATTTCGCATTCTTGTTAAAGTAAATCACAAAAAGGGAAACAATATTGGTACAGTCAACAGCACGCCAGGCTACCACAAAATTTTGGTGGTTAGAAAAAGAATTTAAAAAAAATCCGAAATTCTTCTAACCTTTACACTTCACGTTGTAAGCCAACGGGTACCCCCGCAATGTAGAAATTCTTTTTCTAACCACCAAAATCTTTGTACAAATTTTTCTAACATTTATATAATGTAAAAATTAAAATCGAATAGTCTCCCACAAAATGTCAAATTTTCTCAATCGACTTCGTGCCTTATACCTAACAATTTAAGGTTGACAGTTGATTGAAGAAATTTGACAGTTTTGGGTAGTCTGGTGTGCTGTTATTGTACACTGTACAAAGAACAAATATTGGTACCTTCAAAGTATAAAGAACGTACCTAGGTTAGAAAAAGTTAGAAAAATTATAGTTTCAATGTGGGAATCCGGGCAGACTCGGCCAACGGTAAAAGCCACGGACGAACAAGAGGTTTTAATAATTTTAGTAGGTAAATTAATAACAAAGTATTTTACATATAGGTGGGAACATTTTCAGTATATTACCTGCTGGTTCGATCCTAATTTAGTTAATCGATAGCTGTGCATTTCGTGTGCTTTTATATTTATCAGACCATAGACTTCATCTAGCCGGTGTTTGCGATAGAAAGGCAAGACTAAAATCTCGTATTATCCATTCTAACAGCCGTTTAGATGATCAATAGATAATCACCAGATTTTCTACGTAGTTTCAGCATTTACACATCATATTATTATAGAAAATAAACCATTGTGATTACGTTTCCCTTTCCTTAAGTGGCTAGCAACTGCATTTTGAGACGTCCGTTTCCGATTCCGATGGCTTTATCACATTGTCTCTCTCTTTCAATTCAAAGGCATCCGCCTGAAACAAAATGAAACAATACATTTTATGTTGCTAGAAAGATAGCTAGGTGTCAAATGAATGTTACAAAACACTATGTTGAGCACTATGTCAAGCAAAATACCTACCTTACCTAGGTTCTGAATATTTAGCATACATTAAAGTTAAAGTTTGTACGTAGGTATTGTCAATTTTACATAAGTAGAAATAATGTACCTACAATCTGATAAAATTGTTATCCTTCTGTATGATACCACGTTGCAAGTTGCACGAAGGAAGAAGAATTATTTACTCACTTTTGCCTCTCTATATTCCCTAATTTTTCGTGCTAAGGTCAGGAACGCTTCTTCAATGTTGATATTATTTTTACACGACACCTCGAAAAATGGCATATCGAAGTCGTCAGCAATCTGGAAAATTAATGTAGGTAAGTACCTAGATAATATGGACGGTGATAAGCAATGATGTATCAACCCACAAAAACCCATATTCCGAGATTTCGACATAGGTTGATAAAGCATCATTTATTCTACAATTTTTAAAAGTGTTCTAACCGACTTGAAACACTTTCTTTAACAAAAAGATAAAAACAATTTTTAATAAAATAGCAAATCTCATCATGTATAGAATCTATGGGCACCATTTTCTCAAATTGATATTATGGCTTGACACATTATTGCTACGTCCATATGTTAGATACCCTGTACCTAAATTAACATCTGGGGGCCTACCGCCTAACTCGATTGCTGATGATAGCTATATAGCAATGCACTGCTTACGGCTATAGCAGCCATCCTGAATTTTTAGGCAGTACGGATTTTGTGCCAAATTCATAAAAAATCATTCGGTGATCATTCGTTCAAAGCTATCGCTAATAGTTTAGGTACATTTGGTGCGAAATGACAGCATGACGTCATAAACTATAGCTTTTGCTTTAGCAATCGAGTTAGGCGGAGGCCCCCCGGGGGTCCAGACAAAGTAACATACTGACAAAGATAACGAAGTTCGATAAAGCATAATGTATATATGGGACTTGACGTAAGACGTGAATTCAGGTGACCAAAATCGTCTTCGTAAGTTCCTAGTTATGTTGGTAGCGCAAGCTAAGACGCTGTATATACCAAAGTAATATGGCCGATCATGACGAACTTCGACACGTTATCGTTATGAAACGATTGCCACTTGGCTACTGTTGAAATGCTCATCTGACTTTATCAAACCAGTTTTCGAAATAATGGTTTCAATCAATCATAAAAATGTACCTTCTGTCCTCTTTCTTTGGGTACAGCTCTGTGGTTTTCGTGCACATCGCATTTGTTTCCAACAAGTACTTTAATTACGTCGGGTGAGGCATACTAGAATAGAATAAAATACAAAAGTGTTAATAATTTTCATTGAAAAGTAATGATGGATACCGGAATAAGTCATGGGAACATTTTAAAACGTATACGTCCTTGTCCTTCGAGACTTTGGTCCTTCGTCCATCCAAAGGGAAGGTCTCTGATAACTGTGACGATTCATAAGGATTGCCTAAAATGTAAATCCTTTAAGGACCGATACCACTAATAATTATTGATAACAAATGGTTATAACCCATGTTACTATATAACCTAACACCATAATCTATATTCTAAGCCTACAACCTTCATCGACAATTTATTATGATGATCTCGAGAAAATAATAGCCACCGAATGGATGATTTACCTTACGCAATCGTAGACTAAATCAACTCACTGCAGTGTATTGAGATGTTTTTGATATGGCCTTATTTTAAAGTGTGCATATTAGATGTTTTGTAATTTTGATGTTTTGCAAAATACGTATAATAAATCAGTTTTGTATCCATAGCCACTCGGATCGTTCTTGACACTTTGCTCTTGTTTATTAGTTAAAAAATGTAGAACAGAAAAGTATAAAAGTTATAGAAAGCTGTGCCATGAATGATAAATATCATAATAATAGGTCGTGGCGAGCCTATTGCCATTTATCGGGCAAGAAAGTTGCAGACATTGCTAGGTGGTTTAAGAGAAACGTTGCTGCCCATTCCTCATCACAGTTTTAACCCTAAGTCGCCTTGTACGACACCCGCGGGAGAGATTTAGTGGTGCCAATTGTATTCTGCTCTGCCGTCACCACACGACCCGGCAAATTTTGTTACATACCTCTTGAATATTCCTTAGCCAGTACGACAAATGGTTGAACGATTCCAGATTGGTGATGTCATACATGAGGATAATCCCCATAGCGCCCCTATAGTACGCGGTTGTGAGCGTTCGGAACCTTTCTTGGCCAGCCGTGTCCCATATCTGCAGTTTGATCGGAACACCATCTAGGTTTATGATCTTTTGTTTGAAGTCTATGCCTGGAACGGGAAAGCGCTAAACTACAATGTCTGTGTTGTAACATTTAATTGTTATAATGTGGTGGCACAAAGAGATTGAGTGTTGGAAGTTGGTAAGTAGATTGCTGCCGACATACTTAGCTGAAAAGTAGGTTGCTACTAAGACAGAAGATGGTTCTTACTCAGAAGCACTAAGTACTACAAAGACATCTAAAAGCATTAGGTGTAGGTATAGTATCTAATAGTACGCTCATAGAACGTTATGGTACCTAATGTAATAACAGTAAGTACTGTAATAATTCAAAATAGAAATTGATAACAAGGAATTCTAATTAACACCTCCATTCCGAGTCGTATATACTTACTTATATGAACATGAAAAAATTCTACAACTCGCTAGTGAAACCCACAAAGGGCTCATCTATTGTTCCGTGTTTTACATCCGCGGTATAAAACATAATCGGATATTCGTATTTTCGAAGTAAGTAGTAAAACACTGCATCACCTGTCTCACAAAGACTCGTAAAACTAAATGGTAAATATTTTACTCACCTATTGTGGATATGTAAATATCGTAATATCTCTCGTCGCAGTATCTGTGCACAATACACGTTTTCCCCACGTTTGAATCGCCTAAAACTAATAACTTGTACGTGGCAGAAAAATCTAAAGCCATTTTTTGTTTACTTTGTTGTGGCAAACGCGAGTGCTTTCACAAAACATAGATGGAACTGTCAAATGAGAAAAATCGATGCGGGTAAGAGCGCATGCGCGCACGTTCCGTAGGACTGCCCGCAACAAGTCAGTGCATATTTCAGCACCTGGGGTTTCCTGAACCGAGAGTGCACTACCTAGGCATTAGTCACAGTTCAATGAACTTTGTGTAACCTAAGTCCGGCTTCACCCCAAATAGATTTGTAGAAAGAAATTAAGCCTTAATGATTGCCATGATTGGTGATGGATGACGGATTGGGCGTTAGCTTGATTACCACAAAGAATAATTTTAAAAATACCCGCAGCATTAATTGTTGAATTTATTTTAAATCTTTACTCTGATTTTTGTACGTTACGTAGGTACCTGTGGTAGGTACTTAAATATGATTTAAAATTTAGAAAAGCAATAGTTTTAAGTAATTTATTACTAAATCTTAGTACAATACTTCATGGAAAATAGACATAAAATAATTCTAAAAAAATATATGTAATTTACTTACAGTACCTAGTCATTATGAAAAATAGATATTTAATAAAATATTACTTATAGTATATGTACCTACCTATTTTTGTAATTCCTATAATTCGCAGTCTCGTATTCTTGGTGGAACTAAATTATTTTGTAGTGGAGCACACGGATATCGCTAGACCAGATTACGCGTTCCTGCTACATAAATATGCCGGGTTCAGTGGGTGTGGTACAGTCAGTTGTCTTTAGTTTTGATAATTTATAGTTTTGTAAAGTCTGCAATACTTATACATAAAACATCACACGCTTGTTATTCAGACGTAATAATCATCAAAAAAAAAACAAAATAAATACGAGTATCTACATACATACCCACTGATACTCATTTTGTATATAAATTATTGTTTGTCCGTCTGTCATCTAGTCAATCACCGTGGCTTACTAGGCTAGATGATATGTCTGACTGTAAGGAAAGTTATTTGTCTTCTTAATTCGTATAAAAAATACTATTCTTCATCTTAGAGTGAAAAGATGTCATTCAGATCTTTCCCTGCTTTCATTCATCGCTAGCACTAGGTATTCCTGAGTTATGAATGATATGAATTAAATAGCTTGATTAGCTTGAGTGAATAGCCTGATCACTGCTGACCGATACAAGAAGAAGGAGAAATACAATGTGTCCCTGGATAAAGTGTAATCCTGCAAGGGGGTGAAACTAGATCATAAATTATCGACAAAAACATAGAAGAAGAAAAATTAGAAAAATTATTGCAATTTTTTATTAATTTTTTAAGATATTTATTACTATCCGTGCACTCTATGTACAAAAACTCGATTCTTAAAAAAGTTGTGGTTCTATTTATGTAAAATAAAAACAATAATTACGTCAAAAACTTTGTGTTCATGTTAAAATAACAAATAACCCATAAAACACTGGATATATAAAAAATTTAATTTTTGACCCAATATCCAGTATTTTGTGGGTTATTTGTTATTTTAACATGAACACAAAGTATTTGACATAATTATTGTTTTTTATATTACATATAGAACCAAGACTTTTTTAAGAATCGAGTTTTTTGTACATAGAGTCCACGGATAGTTATAAATATCTTAATAAATTAATAAAAAATTGCAATAATTTTTAAATTTTGTTTTCTATAATAAGTCGCTAATTTATGATCTAGTTTCACCTCCTTGCAGGATTGCACTTTATCCAGGGACACACTGTATATTGCGCCAACCCCAGAATAAGGCAGGTAGATGATGAGAAGGAAGGTGATGGAGAAAAATCATGATCATATGATGATAATGATTTTTCTCCATGCACCCATCGCTACAACTTCCCGTATTATCCTAGGGTATTTTGCATTCGACCTTACTAAAGGCGAAGGTAAAACGTTAAGAGCTCCATTTATTTAAGTTAAACCCCCGATAGTGCATATCTCGGCGATTCATCGCTGTGGACCCTGTACTGTATGTAAATGTCTTATGTTTTGTATTAATGCTGCTACTTGCTTGAGATCCGCTATCGAATCTTTTGTTCCCGTTTGTTTTCGTTTTAACTCATTGCAGTTCAAGGTTGTGGTGTTCCTTTGTTGTGTGTTAATAAAATGTAATTGCCATCGAGACTGGGGGAAGCTATTTTTGTAATAAGACAAACACAGTTCGTCAAATAGTGCGAACAAAAACCTGCCGAATTTTTAGATAGATTTTCTTTACATTGAGTTAACAAAGGTGGTGTATAGGTGGTATTAGAGGAACGAGATTTTTTTTAACTGTTCCCGATTTTTTATTATTTTGTATAGGTAAAAAAAAAACAAAACAAAATTTTAAACAATTCACATCTGTGTGAGCGTTTAGTCGCGGAATCCCACAGATAATATATATCAATATATTAAATCTGTGCTGAATCCCGAAATAAACGGTATAATAGCCCTGCAGCTCATAATGTACCTACGTTCGTAGCTCATATCTATGCGACATTGCGGGTCACACGGTAGCAACCCCCAGCACGGGACGTGGACAAATATCCACGGGGAAAGACAATATTTTCCACCCGCTCTAACTCCCACTTAATCCCGAGACAAAACACTGTCAAGTGGTGGAAAGAGATTTTGTTTACGTCCCGTGCTAGGCCTACAGCGTCTGCGCAGGAATAACGTCTTCATTTGTCAAACAACCGCAAGCTGGCTCATTCTAAGGGCCGGCGCTCATTGGGGGCACGGCATGGCAAGAAAGGACATCGTCCATTTTTCATACATTTTTGGTCCAAAATCGAAAGTGCCGGCCAATAAAAAAAAGGGCTGTATTCTGATAGAACTCTTTTTTATTGGCCGGCACTTTTGATTTTAGGCCAAAATGGAGGATGTCCTTTTTAGGCGACGAATAAAAATATAACTACATGGTATGAAAATAAAGTTGAAAGTTCAATGCTGAAAGTCGTAGGTACAAAAACAATGCCGTGGGATGCTTAGGCATGGCGTGTCCGCAGCCCTAGACACGCCTCGACATCCCTCGGTATGCTTTGGCAGTCTTCGGGATACCGAGAGATACCGAGAAAACGCCTCGGCATGACTAAGGGCGCCTCGGCACGCTTTAGGATACCACGCCATTGTTAGCGCCAGTGTGCGCTTACAGGTGGCTGACGGAGCCCTTGCGGTGCCGTGCCGTCAATGTGCGCCGGGCCTTACACGTAGTAAATAAGTGTAATTTTGACACGCGCGTTCCATTCGTACATTCAAGTTTGTTTATGCCGCTACTACTAGTGTTCCCTGCAATTTTCTTTGATGACGATCGGTTCAATGCGCCGTGGTCTGTGTTGTATGGAAATCGCTTTTCGTCTGAGGTTTTGTTTTACGACCTCAGTTGCTGCCTCAGTGTCGAAGTACATTAGGTTGCATTCAGGAAGTGAGATTGATGTAACTCGCTTATTCATGGTACCGACGGCAATATGTATAGGTAGGTAAAGGATTCTTAGACATATTTATTACATTTATGTACGTATGCTATATGTATGGATTAAAACGGTAAAAGAAAAGTGTTCTATGATAGTCTAGTCCATTGCCAGCTCCCTCAGCCATGACTGGATTCTTTAAACAACTGGTCTTAAAAAAAATTGACTTGAAGGCCGAACATTTTAAAGAATTTAAATTTTCCGAGGTATCCCAGAAACACTTAACTCAGAAACGTTAAAAACCAGAAAAAATAGATAGAGAGAGTATTCTATATTGGGCCTGCCATAACTGCCATAACAGCGTTTCTGTGAAATTATGTCAGCTGAGGCAGTACCTTTTGGCCATGCACAAGGCATTAATTTTCTTTTTTTTCCTCCTTTTTATTTTGTTAAATTCGCCCTATATTTTGGGGAAGGTTAAAGGCTATTTTGTAGTGTTGTAGTATTTGTAATTTGTTGTTAAATTATTTTTTTTCTCTTATTTTGTTGTCTGTGTTGTCTTTGTGCTGGTCAATAAATGTTTTTCTTTCTTTCTTTCTTTCTTTCTTTCTTTATTGTACACCGACAAATGTTCAATACATAAAGACAACATAACAAAAACAATGTACAATGGACGGCCTTATCGCTATATTAGCGATCTCTTCTAGACAACCTTCGGATGGATAGGGAAGATGTACCTAGAATAATATTATATGAGGTACCAACCGTCATAAAAATAATCAATGAACATTGAACACGTCTACTGACTGGTATTTTGCTTAGTTTTCGCAATGGCAGACCAAGCGTGCCAAGTCACTGCGATATCGAGCTCCTCTCTCAGGTATACTTATTTGACAGCTATAAATGTATACTCGCGTTAAAGTCGACTATCCGCCCTGATATCGTCATCGGCTCGCTTTAATATCTATTATACTATCACTTTCGGCCGTGGAGTGGTCTATTGTTATGAGATACGATCTTTTACTTTTTTGTTTAATGAGTCCGCAGATCCGGTCCACCGATTACCTAATCTCAGTGACGCACTTATGGGAACCCCACGTTGAGCAATTTCTTTGAACTTTATCGGTACCTACTATCGTGGGCGATCACTCTTAGCGTCAATTTTTAGGGTTCAGTACCCAAAGGGTTAAGACCCGACCCTAGTACTAAGACTCCGCTGTCCGTCCGTCCGTCCATCCGTCTGTCACCAGGCTGTATCTCATGAACCGTGATAGATAGGCAGTTGGAATTTTTACAGAATAAGATGATGTACCTATTACAATCTCTTCTTCTTCTCCCTGCCCTGTTCCCAGTCTATCTGGGATGTATGAGATGTTGTTATAGATGTATTACAATCTATAACAACAAATGCTAATAAACAGAATAAAATTAATACTTAAGGGGCTTTCCATACTACAGACATGATTTTATTGCCGTTTTTATAGATGATGGTATGGAACCTTTCGTGGGCAAGTGCAATTCGCACTTGGCCGGTTTTTACTATTAAATCAAGCCCATATCAATCATTTGACGACAGATAGTTTGGCCAATGAATTATATCTGCCGATGACATAAAACACATAATAGCTACCGAGATTTTGATTAATGATATTAATGGACCACTATAAACGGCATTTAAAGATAATACTGTTACTAAATAGTCGTTGCTAAATGCTAGACGAGCGTATGTTCACCGCTAAGTCATTGTGCAACTCTTCCATTAGTAAGCAAATATTAATTAATAACATTCAAGTTGTGCTAATGTAGGTATAGTGAACAGCGCGTCAGGTTGTGCAAAACTGTCAAATACCTTCAGTCCTATGTCAAACTTAAGTCGAGTCGTCTTACAAAATTGCGTGGCTTTAGGTTCAACAAAGTAAGATAAATATTCTGTTTCATCGACATTTTTGTGAAATTTAGTGCGTGAGATTGATTTGTGCTATGATTGCACACAGTAATGTAGACACATTGGCCTTTCATTAAAATATAAAAACTTTCCAGAAAATAGTAAAAATAATAGCTCGAAAAGTTATTCTTAAATGCTTGGAGATAGTCCGGAAGTAGTATTGTACTTTGTACGATAATTTGTTAGTTTCTCACATCGCACTTCGTAATCGCAAAAACAACAAATCTCGATTGAAATTAATGTAAAATTTCAATCGAGAAATGATAGTGTTATTTATGATTGTAATCAGGTGGCTGAACTTTTCAGCCACTTGCGTCACAAAGCTCTCCGTAGCATTTTATACATATTAAATTGTTTATTAATTACACAAATAAAAAGGGAAATTGAAATATTATATTTTCATTATTTTACTTTCCGCATACGATTGCATGCAATGGAAAATTCGAAATGAATCTGTTTATCAAAAATGCCTTAATAACTACCTGGTTAATTTTATAAGGAATTCCTTGTATGTTTAGCTTTATATTACGTTGCTCGAACGTATATTAAACTTTAAGTACCTAGGTACTAGCAACTATTAACTTACAAATTAATTAAAAATGCAAATTAAAAGGTCACAGTTATTTTACAGGCTCCAGCACAACAGAGAAATCATAAATACACACATACATATAAATCACACCTATATCAGTAGGCAGAGGTAAACTAGCACCTTCGCCAATTGTGTTAGGTCCCATGTAATAGGTGGCGAGCCTATTGCCGTTTATCGGGCACAAAAGTCGCAGTACATTGCTAGGTGGTATAAGAAGAACGCTGTTGCTGCTGCCTCATCACTGATTTATCCTCAGTCACCTTGTACGACACCCACGGGAGAGATTTGGGGTGGTGACAATTGTATTCTACTCTGCCGTCACCACACGGCACCACACAGAGAAATCAAAACTTTCATTTTTCAATTGATTCATTTAAGTAACTCGTTTAAGTAGGACTTATAATGTATTACACCTAAATAGTATTTGCCCACATTCTGATATTAATTAAGCCTAAGAAAATAGGTCAGAAAATTTTGGAAACACTATTTGGTCCTCATGCGGGAATCGAACCCGCGTCTTCCACAATCCAAGCGGATTTCTTGGTAGTATTTTCTGTACATACATACATGCGTACACCACGCCTATATCCCCGAAGGTGTAGGCAGAGGTGAATTCAACACCAACGTTTTACCAATTAGGTAAGTTAAGTCCCATGTAATGGCGAGCCCATTGCCATAAAATCGCAGTATATTGCTAGGCTAGGTAGTATAAAAGGAATGCTACTGCCCATTACTCATCGCTGTCTTTACCCTTAGTTGCCTTGTACGACACCCACGGGGGAGATAGGGGGTGGGGACAATTGTATTCCGCTCTGCCGTCACCACACGGCTTGCGGCACAATATGTTTTTTAACATTTATTATAATGTTCAAAGTAAAAAAAACATACGGGTAAGAATTTAGTAACCTCTTTTACTGTTCTGTGAGTAACCTCCTCCGTTTTTTTGTCGGTGTGTAAAAATCAAAACAGTACCGTCTAATAAGTACGGCAGATAAAGAGCAAAACAATACGGTGCTTACTGCACCGAACGAATAAAGTAACGAATTCCTACATTCCTTTATGCTGCTCGTGGAGGTCACGTAGGCTGAGGTCGACTCGGACCAGGCGTTCCCGGAACATAGCGACAATCGCACGCATTGTTCGCAAATCGCTCCTCGCAAGGTCCCTGTGTTAAATGAACTTAAATGTCACTTTAGTGGCGCCGGCGTCGCCCGCCCGTCGCCACGTCGGCGCTCGCGTACAAAGTTGTCGAGTCATAATTTGGCAAAACGGCTGTTTGATATGACAGCGCGATAAAACTATTCGCTTGTACGGTCAGCATCGTAAGTCGATTACCACTTTAGCACTCTGTCTTAAC
This sequence comes from Cataclysta lemnata, assembly GCA_963931975.1. Taxonomy (NCBI): domain Eukaryota; kingdom Metazoa; phylum Arthropoda; class Insecta; order Lepidoptera; family Crambidae; genus Cataclysta; species Cataclysta lemnata. The sequence continues at coordinate 11,020,933 of OZ008347.1, forward strand.
AACGACAGCGAACGCGCAGTAATAATTGCCACCAATTTGTACGAACAACTATAAATTGTGACAAGGTATTAAAGTGTTAATCTGCTTATGATGCTGACTGTAGCTAGAGAGACTTTGCATTTTTTTTTCGCATAAAATTTGCATTACAAATATGTTGCTTACGTATACGATTAAGTTAAGATTGGTTGTTATTCGAGAAAATGCGAGTTTTATTATTTTCTACAACTTACCTACTTACATCCATAAATTACATCTGAATGTCCCCGGAGGGGTAGGCAGAGGTGTATTAACACTCACATTGCGCCAACTATGTTAGGTCCCATGTAATAATAGCCATCTACTGACGATAATTGCAAAATTGCTAGGTGGTAGATACACCAAAACTCTGCTGGCCATTCTTTGTCATATTTATAACTTTAGTTACCTAGTACGATACCGGGAAGTCTGAGGAATTTTATGCATTACAGCGTTCTATTTACTCTGAGATTACAGCTTACTAAATTTCTGAGTAATTCTAATGATTACTTTTCCTTTTTTTAGACATGTCGCAATATAATAGATATACTTGATCGGATTCTGATTAATTTTCTGTATCAAAAAGACTCCATTAATCGTCATTTTGAAACGGATTTTATGTCAATGTGCTAGAGTGCACGCCAGCACCATATTTTCAGTTCTAACAACCGCTGTAAAACACAGTGTCTTGGTAAAAAAGGGCGGAATAAAAATATAGTTCAGACTATAAAGCCATTTATGAGGTGTAATAATTCAAGTAACTCATTTCACCATTAAATAGTTGGGAATTGCTGGTGTAAGTTGTTAACACGTGTGGACGCGTTGACTTATTTGCGGTTGTGCCTCGTACATTTTGACGTAGAATTGTTCTGCAGCGAACTTTACTGCCGAATACGAGCGTTGAAAAATGTTAAAGAAAGGATATTTACAACTCAGTCGTTTTATCTGTTTCATGACCTTAACTATGGAGTAGGCAAATGCTTTGGCGCGACAATAAACCGTACTATTTATAGTGTAACTTTTTAATGGGGCGATTTATGGATTGCATGTGTAATACAATTTTAACTTTAAACTTATGTGTTATTATTCCTCAAAAACTAATGGTTAACTAAGTATATTTAAGACACTAGGAAATTGTTTGTTGTATTCGGGAACTTAAAAAATCAATTACTCGTGACATCTATCGCATTATTGCCGTGTGGTGATGGCAGAGTAGAATACAATTGTCACCACCCCAAATCTCTCCCGTGGGTGTCGTACAAGGCGACTAAGGATAAATCAGTGATGGATGAGGAAGGGGCAGCAGCGTTCCTCTTGTACCACCTAGCAATGTACTGTGACTTTTGTGCCCGATATATGGCAATAGGCTCGCCACCTATTACATGGGTCCTAGCATGGTTGGCGAAACGTGGCTGCTAGTTCACCTCTACCCACTGCTGATATGGGCGTGATTTGTGTATGTATGTGTATGTGTATCTACCGCATTATTTCCATGCAGGCGAAAAAATAACATAGAATGGGTCAGCTCCAACTCACCCCAGGGTGCCGTAAAAGACGACTTAGGGATTTTTTTTGGTTGATTGGTTGTTTATTGCCTTGGGCACCCGAATGATGAAGAGCAAATCAACAACAGCATACACAAAGAGGGTTAGTGTCAAGTAGGCGGCTGGCTGTAAAACCTTAGCTAAAACCTTGAGCAGTAGGGGAGAGCGGGGCTGAAAGTTCCCGGGGTAAGTTGTTCCGATGCGAATAGACACGAGAGGAAAAGAGATAATATGGATGGATACGGATTCTCTCTCCGTTCATGGGCCTCTCGACATGGTCCTTTCCTTCACTTTTCTCTCATAGCACCTTTCCGATGTGACGGGGGGTTAGGAAACGAATAAGAGTGGATGGCTTGACGACGTTTTAACGATGTGAATGGAACAGGAAACGTACTGCGCTGACCCCAGATGACCTACGAACAGGACGGGGCAGGAAGTTCATAATGATGATCTATGGCATATGTCATGTTTTTTCTGAGATACAAGTGACCATATTAACGACTGACCCTAGTCATTTATTTTGGATTACGTATGTAAGTATGTGAAAGTATTTTAAGTAGCAGCTTAATTCTGAGTCACTTTGTTGACATGTTGGTATCTAATGCTGCCATATTTATTGACCACAACTTAGAATCACGCCGTAGTAAGTAGGTAGTCCCGTGTAAATGGAAACATGGCAGGCAGTCAACATCAAAATTACCTAAGCGATGATTACACAATTTTCAAAATTAATAGCATTTTGGTTATGTAATTACTTAAGTAAATTTGTAGGTCATAAATTTGTAATTCAGGAATTAAGAAAGGGATGCTCGCATGACTTGGTCATGTAGGAAAGATGAGTGAAAGGAGAGTGACATAAAGGATTTATATGTTGGAAGCGAATGAAGAAAACAGAAGGAGACAAAGGCCATTTAGCATTATAACATAGTTTAATATGTACCATGTAGCTGTACCTAAATATATAAATAAATAAAAAGGCCATAAATAAAATTGGATTAACCGAAAGAAGTTATATGCAAGGATCGTAGCAAGTGGAAATCCTTACTCCTTCCTTCCTTACTAATTCCCGTTGAATGGCAATAGGCTCGCCCCCTATTACATAGAACCAGAAATAAGCTGGCAAAACATGGATTTTGATACACCTCTGCCTCGGAAAAAGGCATGATTTGATTTATGTGTGTATGTCCAACCGGTTCCGTGGTCTAGTGGTTCTCGCACCAGAATTAGATCTCGAGGTCCCGGGTTCGATCCCCAGGAAGTACTAATTTGTACGTGGTTTGGTTGGTGGAAGAATTTTTTTTAAGTCTGTCAGGCTAGCTACCACCATGGTGCCAAAATCTGTCGCCATAATAACAATGTTAACAGCATCCTGTGTTCCGACAATTTGTGATAAGTAGCCAGCCCCTCTGTGGTTTAACCCTTATATCGTCACTTCATCAGGTGAGATGAAGATCAAGAGCTTACTTGTCTAGTTTAAAAAGTGTACGTATGTATTTACGTTTCGTTCTTGTATTTACCAAGCATCTACATACTGTACAAAGTTTATATTTTAAATGAATTCTTATAGGAAATAATGTGTCTTTCAAAGTAAGGTGATGTTGGTGAAAACGGACATAATTAGGTATCCTATAGTTTAGAATTCTAGATGGTTTGTTGAAACGCCACACAAACCAGTTTCTTTTTCCTATGGAAACAACGAAAAAACGAACGGACGGTGTAGCTTTTAACGTTAATTAAATATTGGAAAACGTTTTTCTTTGACACACACGTTTCCAATGTTTATCGTTATTTCTGAGTGTGTGTAAATGAATAACGTTATATATTTTTTAAATATTTTATGTTTTATGTAACCCTAAAACGTTTCGTAACAAACAATCAGTTGGTCAATCCAAACTACTTAAAGCCCCATTTGTCAAGTTTCTCAAGTTGGGGTCTTAAAGGATCGCGTAATAAAACTACCAACTCCAACTCCAGCCTGATTAATCGCCATATTCGCAATACTTGCGGGCGATAAAATTTTGTCGCAACATTTAGGTAACGTAACGCAAATAATTAGCGGAATCACGACTTATTCCACTTTCGTGGTCTTCCGATCCACGTTATCGATCATTGGAAGATATCGATCTGGACCGCGTGATCGTAGACCGTGGTAAATACCTTTTGTTATTTATGGCAATGCTTACTGTACCTACACGTGGCTAGGCTATAATTAGGGTGGGCTTTCATTGTCAATAGGTATCTTATATTTATTTATTTAACAAATTTACAGTACATAATAAAATAAAATTAATAATAATAACAAATATTTTTACATTTACACCTATCATCTAGCCCACAGTAAGTAGCCTAAGCACTTGTGTTATGGATACTAGATAACGGACATATTTTTAATATAATTATGTATATAAATGTTGAAAATATACTACATAAACATATACACAACCATACTCGGGAACAAACATTTGTGGTCATCACAAAGTTTGCCCCTACCAGGATTCGAACCCGGGACCTCTTGGCCAATACCCAGCAATCTGAGCATTCGACCAAGGCGGCCGTCCGTAATGCGGAATTGGAAAAAAACAGTAAAGCATGGTCAACTAAATATGGTCCAGAGTTTTCAGATACATATTTCATTCTTCTAGTCTGTTAGTGAAATGGTATACTTATATGTTATACATCACACGGGGTAAACAAATTGCCTATAACACCTCAAACCATAATAGAAATATAAAGGTTTTCCTCACCGTACTCGTAGATCAAGAGAGCGAAATGATCAACATAATATGCGATGCTATACCCTCCTCAGACGATCCTGTTCTCTTACCTAAGACGAGGTCCGCGCCTTCAGAGGCACCCTTCAAAGCCTTCAGAGGCAGACCTGTCGCTGTCCCTGCGATTCTTAGCGCCCTGCGAGTCCCTGCGAGGCGCCCTCTCTATGGTAGCAGGACTTACCCAAAGTTGCTCCAAAATTCTACGCTGATTTTTTTTAAGCCAAACAAAAATAAACAGCGTGGGAATTAGGTCTCACTTAGGCTATGCTGGTACTGGATATATCCCTAAAGGGGTGATTCATCACTCATATTTCGCCAATTATGTTAGGTCCCATGTAATAGGTGGCGAGGACTCTCCTTTCAATCGCTGCATAGGGCAAATTTTTTTCTGACCGCTTTTTCTTTGTAGTGTGATTAACGTATAACCCACTAACCCGATAAGACCCCTTGACAGCAATCAAAAAAACTATTGTTTTTAATTCGCATGCAATATTACATATTGACACGTATCATTACCAACACAATGTCCGATCGTAAGTGGAACTGTATTGTTCGTAGTCACAGTGATTATCCGACTATTCCACTAAACGCGACATAAGATGAGAGAAAGTATTGTAAGTATTGTGATCTCTTTTTGCAAAAATTCAAAAGTGTGTCGATCTTTGCCCGTACGTCACTAGTTACATCATTAAATCGATAGCTCCCGTCACCGCAAAGCTAAATCCGAGATCCGTTATGCCATTCATGGTTGCAATTATTATAGTCAAATCTGGCGGAGGTTTTGCTTGTTGTATTATTAACGTACACTTTTTTTGACGTGTGGTGACGGCAGAGCAGAATACATACATACATATTACATACATCATGACGCCTTTCTCCCACAGGAGAAGGCAGAGTCACTATTTTACACTTGCTACGATCCTTTTGTACTTCTTTTGCTTCATCGAATCTCATTTATGTCCTCGTGCATGCCCGTCGGTTTCGGATACTCTTGACCTGACCCTTTTTAAATAGACTTGTAATTTGAGTATTAAAGATCCGCCTAGACCTTCCCTTTCCCATGTCTCAATTCTTCCTTGTACGACACGACACAAGGCGATTGAGGTGCCCGGTATAATTTTGGCAATAAGCTCATCTATAAAAGGCCCCATTATATGGGACTTAATGGTTGGCGAAATGTCGGTTGATATATACCTCTGCCTGCCCCTTCATATAAGTGAAGACGTTTGCACCGCCCCGCCCCGTCCCCCGCGATTCACATGGTTGTTTACCGAAGTAATTTCTAACGAATTATCAAAAATCGGAAAACAAATGTTCTTGTTTATGATGTTAGCTATCCAGTCATGCGAGGTTACTGGTACCTTTATAACTAACCAACCATGTATAAGCGTTGTGTATGCATGCATGTATGTAAACAATTGGTATTTTTAACGTATTTAAACACTATTTAGCATGTTAGGCTCGAGTTCGCCGACACTAAAACAGACGAACATTATTTCACTGTCGGTTTTTGACATTTTATTGTATGGAAGAACTGTCATAAACTGACGGCTATTTTTAATCACTCGTTTTATGTGTTCGTAAACTTTTGCCTTAGTATTTTATCCGATGTTACGATAATTTCTCTGAGTCACTTAATGACGAGACCTTGATCACTGCTGTTACTGCTTATCACCTACCTATTTGATTACGTGCATCGATGTATGTCTATTTAGACCGCAAACAAGGTCGTAGACGATTCTAATCCCCGTAGCAAATTGCTGGGCGAACAAACAAAGCAGTTTGTTTGCAACACACGTGACGTTTTTAATCAACTGGTCCCTTGCTTGTTCAATAAGACTAATTTAGGATTATTGGTATGTACATACATACATACATACATAAATCACGCCTATATCCCCGAAGGGGTAGGCAGAGGTGAACTAGCACCCACGTTTCGCCAGTTATGTTAGATCCCATGTAACAGGTGGCGAGCCTATTGCCATTTATCGGGCACAAAAGTCGCAGTAGGTACATAGCTAGATGGTATAAGAGGAACGCTGGTGCCCATTTCTCATCACTGATTTATCCTTAGTCGCCTTGTACGACACCCACGGGAGAGATTTGGGGGGATTTTATTGGTATGTATATGATTGATATCCTCTAAAACATAATCAATTATGTTTTATTTGGCAAGATGTGCCTTCTTTCATCGCCACATATTAATTATTGGTAAGAATGAATATCCGTAGCAGAGCAGAATTTAATTGCCACAACCCCCAATCTCTCCCGCTATAGTTGTAGGTACGTATTTTAAGCAGCAACTTATTTTAATAAAATGTAAGTTCGACTAACGGCTTAACCCTTATGAGTAGCAGTTTAAGATAAAATTGTCAATAAGGACAATTTTATAAAGTAATCAATATGAATGATATTGATTAACCAATGTTTGGTGCTACTGTAAATAAATAAATTGTTAAAATAGTCGGTAATCAATAATGGTCAACAGTCCCAAGTATTTTAAGTAGCAACTAAATTTTATATTAGGAATGTAATTAAATAAACATCAACTTGATACTAATACTTGTATAAGTCATGTAAGAGTTTTTTATCGATATCTATTGCTTCCCCTAATATATCACTAACACGCCATTAAAATTCATATAGTGAAATTGAAATACTGCCTTAAATAAGAGGACGATAAAATATGTCGGTTGATACGATACCGGTATACGAACTTCTGCTGCATAGTGAACTGTCAATCAGCAAACAACTATTTAAGGTTTATGACTTTGAAAGTTTAGCTTTTCTACATTTTATTTCTTTCTCAAGTTTAAAATAAATGCAAATGGACCAACAGCGGGCGGTTTACCGAATAATTGATATACATATTGTATGGTGTGATAACCCGTGTGTTGACAATTGTCACCACCACCCCCATCTCTTCCGCGGGTGTCGTGCACGGCGGCTAAGGGTTAAGACAGCGATTAGTATTGGAGCGTTCCTTTTATACCAACTAGCAATATACTGCCACTGACGCCTAAAGGTGGCATGCAGCCTACGGCGGGTTCTCTTGTGTATAAAATGATTTGAAACCCTATACAAAACCGTCGGCCTTATTAGCTGTTCCCTTGAGGGAATACGTGGACATTGAAATTCCCATTTGTCTCCTTGGTTGGGTCTATAAAAACATTTTTGTACACGAAAGTAGCCGCTCTGGGACACATTCCTATGTTATGATCAAATATATTTATATTATGATCAAATATAATCCAATATTTGATCATACCATAAATATTTTAACAATATCGTAATCTCAATACGCTTTTTCTAATACGATGCTCTTCGACAGCCGAATTACAAGTTGCACTGCCGCACACAATACGCTGTGTTATGCTAATCCAATGTTGTGGCTGTACATTAGAAGCAGGCGCATGTCGATGCTCGCCACCTACACTACGCTCTGGGGAACTGTTCGCTCGTGTCATTGAGCTTTTACAAACTTTCATTAACATGGAACACATCTTACTTGTCATGTTAAACATGGTGGTTATTGGCAATATTTAAAATCATTATTATTATTATGTTTTCCGTTTTTTTCTGTTTACATGTAAATAAACGCACTAAACATATTGGTGTAGGTATTTTATTTTTGCTCTAATATATTTTCAGTAAATTTTTTAGTTTCCCGTGTCAATACAACAGTTAGGACATATTTCCATGTAGTAATGTAGTTCATGATATTGAATTTAACCAAATGACATTGTAATCATATAGAAGCTCGCGATGTAAATGGTTTAAACTAATCGCTGACCTATTTAAAGCTAAAACTTCATAATGAAATGACATATAAAATTGACTAATAAAGAGCCGAAAAACATCTACAAACGCTAAGTGCGTAGTGTTTGCTAATGAAGATCACAATATTCCATCAAAGTAGGGAAAGAGAACAAGAAAGGGATTCCAAGACCACGTAGGTCAGTCATCAAATAATAATGGAACCACATATCTTATTCATGGAAAACATTTAATAGTTATAGATAATAATATGTCAACTAAACCCAGTTACGATAATATCAGGGTTACTCGTATGATGACTTTTCAATACACAAGCTGTTAACTTAACGATATCCGTTGTTGAGGTCAATTCCCCTGGTCCAATAGGTATAGCTATATAATATAAATTTAATAGTGTATCTATAGTGAGTTCATTCATAACACTCGTAATTTTCTCCATACAATCCCACGATATAGCACGCCTGAGCTGAGGTCCGCGCCTTTAAAGGCACCCTAAGACCTGCAGCTCTCTTCAACAGCGAGATTCCCTCGGAAGATGCGTGTGTGGTGAAAATCCACCAGGGAATGAAAGTCTTAAAGACTACCAAAGTTTTCATCATCATCAGCCCTCTAACATCCCAATTGTTGGGGCAGAAACCTTCCCTATGGATGGAAGAATTTAGGGCGAATGAGCCATAACCCACCATGCTGACCCAGTGCGGATTGGGGGGTAAAAGCGACGACCAAAGTCTGCGCCTATCCCAAAAACGGGGTAAATGCTGTAAAGCGTGCTTTTCGAGGACCTTCAAAAGCGTCCATCGAACAAAGATCGATTGTGCAATTATGCTATCACAACATTTCATCTCATCGACATCATCTATTGTCTGACCCACGCAACGAAGTGGCCGTCATAATTTTTTCCTAAGCTCACTCACTATACCGTCGATGTGTGGTAGTAAATGCTCCTCTCGCACGTAGAAAGAATTCTTCAAGTACCATCGAACAAAGGTGAATCGCCTACGTTACGTCACGCGATCGTCATCTTGCTGTCAAGGTGGGTATTGTATTGCATAAGCATCCGCGTGGTGTCATTGACTTCACGGATATGACGTCCGAAGATAGTGCTTGTGAGTTTCGCAGTGAGAGTTGTTAGTTTTGCCCCGATCTCAGTCACTGGTATTTGGGTAAGGTTAGGGAAGCATATGAAAATGGTAAACTGGCGTTAATTGGAGAATCCGGACTAAACGTGCCGTAAGTATACCTAAGCAAAGCTTTTGTGTAAACAAGATGGATTCTCCAAACGTTCCCCTATAATTAAGTGGTCAGCTTTGTTTTTATTTTGTTTTAACTAACCGTGGATGCAGCTGATGTTCATTTATCGAAAAGCAAATAAATAAAAACAAAACCCTTCAACTACACTGAGACGCAAAGAACTCTGAGTAGGGGCTTTTCTTCACCGATAAAATAACCTAAGGCGAATGTGCCATAACCCAATTATTTATTTCTGACTGGGTATTCGTATAATTATTGGATATATTACTTTCAGATCAAATCAAAAACATTACATTAGCTGAATTAATATAACTATGACTTCGTAGTGTTATTTACGATGAAGCCATGGAAAGTCTCATCTTGGATTTCAATTTCTATATTAATTGAGCAATAAAATCTAGTCGCGTAGAACTTTTGAATGTAAATCAGGCACTGAAAACGCGCTATTAATTGCTGATACGAAATGGAGCTAGGTATGGCATAATCAACGATTTAGAGCTATCAAAATATTGCTGTGAAACTGTATCGGTAATCTTCCTACACTTACCACATTATAGCAATGCAAAGGTGGAGAAGATGGAAGAGGAGGAAGACGTAGAAGAGGAGTAAGAGGAGGGGCAGGCAAGGTTAAATGAGCACAACATCATCATTACCATCACCAGCTCTTTAATGTCCCCATTGATGGGGTTCAGGCTTCCCTATGGATAACACAGCGTTCACGTCTAAACAATAAAGATTTCCTCCGTTCCTTCATCAAATACTTTACGATCATCTACGCACATCGCGATAACGCCTGCGTAACAAAAGGCTACAACTCTAGAAGCGTTTAAAAAGCTTTTGAAAGTTTATGACACAGATAACAAATAATAGGTGTCATCAGATAGACACCCGAAATCACTTACACTGCTACTAAGTTACACGTCACTTGGCAGGTCTGTATTGCGCAACATCTACCAATTGGCAAGTTTAGACTTATGATATATAGCCGACGCGGTCTGCGTGAATCGTGACGTGCTCTAATCATATCTAGTTAAATGGCTAATGGCCACTAATGGGAATAATCGTCCAACATCTGACGAAGATTGTCTGCGGCGAGAGAAAGTAACAACTGCTTCGGTTAAGGCGAAGCTAATTTTTGACGATCAATCAAGAGGTGAAATGATTACTTCACTAGGCAGCAGCGGAGAAGACCGAAATACATGTAATTTGGTTGTTGATTAAACATTAAAATAATTATGAATGTAAGAAAAATTATAACAAGAAAATAACATCACCATCGTCACCAGCCCTTTAATGTCCCCATTGCTGGGGCACGGGCCTTCCGTACGGGTGCTAGAATATAGGGAAATTGGACCACCATAACCCACCATGCTGGCCCAGTGCAGGGGTTGGTGGGTAATAATGACTGTAGATACAGCCGGGACCAACGGCTTAACGTGCTTTCCGAAGCACGGAGGAACTAGAGATAGTAAATTTTTGGTCACCCATCCAATGACCGACCTTAGCGAACATTGCTTAGTTTACGCAATCTCATGCAGGCCGTACGCCCATGTTTTGTAATAAAGGGGTATAGGTTTTATTTGTATTTTCTAAGGATTTGACGGCCGTGTGGTGACGGCAGAGTAGAATACAATTGTCACCACCCCAAATCTCTCCCGTGGGTGTCGTACGAGGCGACTAAGGATAAATCAGTGATGAGGAATGGGCAGCAGCGTTCCCCTTATACCACCTAGCTATGTACTGCGACTTTTGTGCCCGATAAATGGCAATAGGCTCGCCACCTATTACATGGGACCTGTAATATCTTCCTGTAAGGAAGAAATGCTACTGTTCGCGTTTATATTTCGAAAATGTTATCGATAATTGGAAAATGTAATGATTATATTTTGAAACTTAATTTTATTGTATTTAAGATACCATTAATTTTAGGTTAATGTTTGAAAAGTTTGTTTAGTATGTTTCTTGAGTATCTTTCGTAAGACTGTGGGTTAAATATTAGATTTGAAATGGGTAGTTATCTCACTAATTGACATAAAATAGGGAGAGTATCAACATTGGTTTACTGTGTTAACAAAAACAGAGAAGCCTCTCCTTAAAATTTAACATGTAGATAAAACTTAGAGACTAATTTGTAAACTGTTGTACTTATGCAAATTTATCAATACGCCTTTACTAGCAAGCCACCGCGTGTTTGTTCACGGCAGTCTTAAGAGCGGCATGAGTAGGATAGGATATTTTTCAATAAATATTGTCTATAATAAAATATCTTAAATTTTACTTATTTATAAATGTAAATAACCTTGTTCATACTTTATAAAATAATAGGGAGAAATCGTAAACGTTAATAGCAGTGCTCAAAAATACCAATACTTAAGTTGTACATTTAATTAATTTATAAATTTAAAAAATCAGTGTTATGTAGATGGGTTTGTAGACAGCCGTGTGGTGACGGCAGAGTAGAATACAATTGTCACCACCCCAAATCTCTCCCGTGGGGGTCGTACAAGGCGGCTAAGGATAAATCAGTGATGAGGAATGGGCAGCAGCGTTCCTCTTATACCTACCACCTAGCAAAGTACTGCGACTTTTGTGCCCGATAAATGGCAATAGGCTCGCCACCTATTACATGGGACCTAGCATATTTGGCGAAACGCGGGTGCTAGTTCACCTCTGCCTACCCCTTCAGGGATATAGGCGTGATTTATGTATGTATGTATGTATGTTTGTAGACAAGACAGACGAAGAAAGAGATGTTTCCAGAGGAGGCCTCACTTCCACTACAGATTCAATGATGTTTTAAGAATTCGAAGTTACATCCAAAGAGCCTATGACAGCAGTTTGCAAAGGTCCAGCACAAACGCAGGAGTGGTATCTTTGTTGACTTCATAATTCCTATAAAAATTTAAGCTTGAGTATTTCCATTTGCCTCCAATAATACTGATTTTTCAGACGTTTTGTAAAAATGTCACCCAAGTTGCTCTCGCTGAAAGGGCACATACATACATACATAAATCACACTTACTTCCCCGAAAGGGTAGGCAGAGGTGAACTAGTACCCACGTTTCGCCAATTAGGGGTGAAAGGGTAATTAGTACAGAACACCTCTTTTACTGTTCTGTGGTAATTAGTATAAAATTAGATTACGTTATAAGCAATATTCATAATTACCGTGTACTGATTACTGTAGTTGATATTCAAATAGATTTCGGCTATAAAATAGGTTTCATACTTTTTTACGGACCACTTTCACAGGTGATAGTGATAGATGGCAATAGGCTCGCCACCTATTGTATGGGACCTAGCTAAATTGGTGTTAATTCACTACTGGCTACCCCTTAGGGGATATAGGCGTGATTTATGTATGTATGTACTTTCGAGTTTATCTAGGGTTATCAATCACACCGGAGAGGTGCCAATGATGAATGAATGCAAAGAAAAGTGATGGAGAGTTTCGAGAGACCAATGAACGGAGATAGCGATTGCAACATTGTAAATTGTAATCCATGCTGTTCAAAGTTTTGGATTGGCTTTTACAGCCGCCGCCTAACAACGCTCTTTGGGGTATGCTGTTGTTGGTAGTTCGCCTTACAATATTCGGATGCCTGATTGTAGTTTTACCAGGCAATTTCACTATGTACAATTTTACGACACCCCTGGGGTGACTCAGGGTTGGCACATTCTACCTTATTTTTTACTGTACCTGACATTTTATTAGTTAAAATGAAAAAAATAACCGATTCTTTGCACAAACCAATGGTATTCCGCTTTAGTTTTCATTAGTATCAAATAAAATATCACAAACGTTACGCCGTGTAATCTCCAATAATTACAGTGCCCTGTTAATTGAAAACATCTTTCTCAGCTCGACCGCATTTTATTTGATCTGAATGGACACACATACTTACGGACGGCTTTTTATCCTATTGAAACCAATTCAGCCTTTGCTGGTTCTTAAGAAAACAGTTTTATGTAACAGTCGGGTGAGTTCGTGATCGATGACTTAGGATAATATTAGTAGTTGTAATTAGTGCGTATGAGGTAACTCTTAATGAAATATTAAAACGATACCCAAGAGTTAAAAGCTTGGCCTTTGGCTGACGTGCGTTAGGAAATTGCTGTTCTTTATTATATGCTAGCTAAATTGAAATGTGCGAAACTTTTTGAGTGTTTGACCTTTCGCAAGTATGAGATCCTGGTACCTACACTTTATGGGAGATATTGACCGCAAAGTTAGACTTCTATACGTCTTCTATTCTATACTTTCTATATGGCCGCATATGAAATAAAATGTGTGTCAAGGCAATAAAGAGCTGGATGGTGTTCTAGTTAATGCTTAAGCGTCATGATTTGGATTTAAAACGGCATAGTATGTTTTGGTCTTGCTCCTAAAAGCTATCTTTACGATAGTTAATATCACTTCCATTTTTAGCGTGTTATACGTTTATGATGCCAATAAATATTTCATGGCGACATTATATACTGAGCGACAACAATAAATTTTATTCGAAATTTAATTCGAAACTTATGCATATTAGGAGACACGTTAATAAATAACTAAAGTGCTTTATGACGTTTCCGGATTGAAATAGCCAAATTAATAAAAAAGAAATTTTCACACCTAACATTTTTGATTCTTGTCGAGGTCTCATAAATATAAACCTTAAACGGTTTTTTTATTTACGACCATCTCTAAATTGATTATTTTAATTAAAAGAACACTAACAATACGCGCTTTTATGTATTCATGCATAAGTGAAATAGTTTCTGTTACACAATACTATAGACATTCTATGGGTGTTATATGTATATAAATAAATTAATAATTTTCGACGTTGTTTACAAAATGGATTGATATCTTTAATTTTTTTCTGTAAAGTAGACTTTACAGTGTGTCATATTAACACCGTATTTTCAAATTTTCATGTAAGGACAGTAGAGTAGAGTAATAAATAAATTGAGATTAATATTGATATTAATTCAACAGCATACATACTGTGTCAACCAAATACATAAAATGAGGACAGAGCAGGAAAATGGTGATGATGATTTGGAGCAGAGTCAAGAGCAATACAACCACAACATTAGCCGCTAACTTATTTGTACAAACCACTAAGGGCCTGTTTCACAATCGACAAGTAAGTTCGAAGTAGCTTACTTTGCAGTTCAATTGACATATATTTCATATTACAACTGTCAAATGATCTGCAAAGTAAGCTACTTAGAACTTACTTTTTGATTGTGAAACAGGCCCTAAGTATTAATGATCATGAGAGAAACGGGTAAAGGATTCAATCATTGGGTTACTATATAAGTAGGTTCTTTTGTGATCAGGTCTTACCTACTATGGTTGGTGGTAGGACTTCTTTCAAGTCAGCCTGGCTAGCTACTACCATCTTATCAAAATTTAATTTAACAGCATTATTGTGTTCCGACAATCGTGATAAGATAGCTAGCCAGCCCCTCCGTGGTTGAGGGTTCCAGGTGAAGCTCAATTCCATCTTTAGCCCTTATCACATTAGCCTTCATCACACCTGGTGGTAAGTGACGACTTACCACCAGGTGTGATGAAGAGCAAGAGAAAAAATTATGTTAATTTCTGTTGCATTTATATCTAGTAACTGATGCGTCGTTTCAACGGCGTTGATTAACTTAGTCGCTTTCGGGATGTGTTCTTGCGTTCATTGCACCATTTGCATACATCCAATACCACCTACATGATCATCTCAGATTACAGTAGCCCGTGAATAATGATGTTACTTTACATAACGGACAACCTGTCAGTCGCGGTGTGCAGTGTCAAAACATTTTGACAGCTACCGGGTTTGACATGCGCGTGAGTGGTGAGTACAGCGCATTAATTAAAACTGACCACTTCTAGTCTTACTTTCATTTATTATACAAGATTATTTGCATAACCATTAAAACAGTTAGAGCGAGATATGAGGAAGCGCCTCGGTCACCATATAATTCAATACAAGTTCATGCATACATAAATATAGCCTATATGCCCGAAGGGGTAGGCAGAGGCGAACTAAAACACCCACTTTTTGCCAATTATTTTTAGGTCGAATGTGTCAGGCCTATTGCCATCTGTCGGGCACATAAATCGCTGTGTATTGCTAGGTGGTATGAGAGGGCATTTCTCTGCCCATTACCCATCGTTGTCTTTACCCTTAGTCGCCTTGTACGACACCTGTGGGAGAGATTTGGGGTGGTGACAACTGTATTCTGCTCTGTCGTCACCACGCGGCGGCACCACTAAGAGTTCAGCGTGTTAATAATACGGCTGCTGCTGTAAATTCAATAGAAAAAATCAATTATGATGTGACAGCAGTAGGTAGTGCAGTAGGTAGGAGTAGGTAGTGTTAATAGTGTTTTAAGAATAACTCTAGTATTTACAACGCGACTAAGGGTAAAGACAGCGATGAGTAATGTGCAGCAGCATTTCTCTCATACCACCTAGCAATATAAATGTACTGCGATTAATGTACCCGATATATGGCAATAGGCTCGCTACCTATCACATAGGACCGAATATAATTGGCAAAAAGAGGGTGTTAATTCACCTCTTCCTACCCCTTCGGGATATAGGTGTGATTTATGTATGCAGGTATATATTTATAACAATTTTTCGTATTTTACCTGATCCATATTTTGTTGCAAACAAATGACCATAAATACTTCAGATGAGTAGATATGCCGGCAATTCGTTATGAACTTGACACACGTTATAATAAAACACAAAATTTATTGCCGCAACGAAAAACGCTTACGACCGCAATTGTGGAATAATCAATTACTAAAATAGCGTTCGATCGAAGCGATCGCTGCAGGGTTGATAGTAGTTCTTCAAAGGAGCCGAATGTCCGACTGACTGCGTGTGGCTGGAGCTTGACAAAAACCGGTATTTCATCAAAACGTCCAATAATTTACTAATGCAAAATCACCATTGTGCTTTCATTTAATTGAGGAGTTCTATCTACAGCACAGTGGCGGAAAGTAAGTAAATTCGCTACGGCCAGTCGTTGCAGGGGTGACCAAAATTATATTACCTCGAGTTCCTCCGTGCTTCGGAAGGCATATTTTTTTTATTTTATTTATATCTTTTACAGTAAGAACAAACTATTATAATTTTATCGTTTGTTACATCGTCCACATACAAATTGTCAATCCTTAAAAATATTACTAGGTTACTGTGGGTACTTCTCTATGGATGTAAGAATAAAGAGAGTATGGGTCATACATAACCTAGGCGGTTATGTATGAGTTAACGACCTATTAACTCTTTAGAGTTATGACAAATATATAAGGGGAAAAAGAGAAACAGCTTGAGAGAGATGAGAATGGATCTCGCGCGAACGTCGTATACGTACTTGGCGCGTAAAGGAAGAGGAATTGTAGCAGTGTTCCTATTCCTATAACACTTAGCAAATACTGTGATTTACACCTCCAATAGATGGCATTAGGCTCTCACCCTTTTTTTCGGGGTCAAAATGACTATTTACGCACATTCCACGACCCCGGGACATGGGTCGTGGGGGTGAGTGGGACTCCCTGGTGTGTAAAAGGCACCGGGACTAAATTTAAGGGACCTAACATATTTGGCGAAATGGTCGTTCTAATATACTTTGCGGATTTTTCACAAAATGCCCATTTTCATTGCTTCTCTGCAACATTATGTGGGTAATGGTTGCGGGTTCGTAAATCGAGGTGCATCTACGCTGAGTTATTTTTCTTAGTTACATCTCATAACAATATAGTAGGAAGTCCCGGTTACATTGTATTGTATGATAAAGTAAGGGACGAAATATGGAGCAACTAAACGTGATACGAAAGCTAAGGGAAATTGTTCAATACATTTTAGTAAGTCAAATCAAATGAAGATTGCAACTGTTATTATACATCTCAGCCTGCCTTTTCGGGGATAAATAGGCGTTAATAATTGTAGGAATGTAGGAAATCAAATGAAAATATATTGTCAGTTTCACTTTATCTCTTTTAAGTATAATTAATATTATTGTAAAAATTATTGTAAAAATTTCCGTGAAAATTTTGTAAAAAGCTCAATTCCTGATTTTTATTCCTATGACAGTTTTTTAGTGGGTGCACCGACGCCCGTACTTAACAGTGAGAGCTGTTTTCTGGTGTGCGATATCCTGCGAAAACTGGAACAAGAAGAACAAATAAGAAATAATAATAATATAATCAATCACTCAAAGTCCAAGGTATGTGTTTAAGTGTCCTCATTCAAATAGCGGCGCCTAAGTCACATCGCGATGTAAACAGGGTACATGCTCTAGGATCCGCCAGTCTGCGTCATTATCTTATTACAGAACGCACGAATGCCGTGGAACAGCGTCCTTTTTTACGAAACAAAACCTACGGCAGGTTAATACTTGAGTTCACAATGAGCAGAGGCGTGACAAGATAAAATCTAGGGAACACTGTCTGCGGGACTCGAATTAAAATAAAATAAATATCGCATTGGAAATGCACTGAATAGCCTTTAGGAGGACATTACGGGCAATTACTAGTCTCGCCTAACCATTTACACGTATTGATGGCACCAGAAAAAGAAGACGCCATGTGATTGTATATCCCTTGGAATAATGAGTTTGTTTGAAATATTACCTGCGTGTGTGTAATTACGTATCTATTTGTGATAGCCGTCTCGTGTAATGAGGTGTTTACTTCGGGCAATGGGTAATTCGACATAAAGTCAAACATTGGCGGGGTTTCTTCGCTGAAATTGCGCTGGATTCCTTTTACGTGTTCCGTAAAAGTTATTTATGTTGAACAAGCGATGATTGTACATAAATTACAGGCAAATGGGTTATGAGTTTTGTCGGCATGTATGATCGTGAAAAATGTATTGTTGTGGTCAGGCTAGGAATTATGGTTAAGTTGGAAGTAAAACGCTTGTCATTATATAGAAAAGGGCGGACAATGACTGACGGACAAGCTAGGTAAATTATAATAGGTACCTAATAATTGATAATGATCCAAATATAGTTCGACAACTTCGTGCGCGACCTTCCTGCGGTAGGAGAGGCGTTGGAGGGGGGGGGGCTATTGTGACATCATGCTAGCGGAGGGCTATACACGTAGAGAAGAGTAACAGAGATATCTTGAAATAGGTTGCAAATATTTTTTTAAGACTAATGAAAACAACAATTTAGGTTTCAAGAAAGTTTATTCCAGTAGAGTGGCAATAAGCAAGCAATAAACAAAAAAAGTATATAAAAAATTATTGCCTTCTGCCTGAACGGATTCGTATTCATATGGGAATAATACACAGGCAGTTTTGCCTTCAGTTCTACCTGACCGGGTGCAAACCTTTTTTTTTTTTTTTGAGAGGTAAACTGCATTTACGCATCATCCCTGCAGTACGGTGCAACTACAGAGGTATGTGGGACTCGGGGTAGAGACGTTCCCCCACTACACCACTAAACATCCTCTCCGGGCATATCGAGCCAAAGCACACTATGGCAGCCATCCGGGGTCATCCGTTAGGATATGTCACCGGACAGCCACCTGCGCCCGCCCTTTCGGGCTCCTTCTGTGCACCGTTTCCCCTAGTCCAATGTCCAACAACAGCGTACTGCGCCGGACAAAGGACCCGCCCGTCCTGACCAAGTTTCCTCCGAAGAGGAATCTTTCCAAGACAGGCCCCCATACGACGGGAACCGGCGCTCTTCCAGCCCCAGAGGGAGCTAGAGGGCGCAGGCTCCCCCACCCTACCTGCACTGCCGGACAAGCGCCCCGACGCAGTCACACCTAACGCCGCCGGACAGATGCCCCGACGCAGCCCTCCTAGAATCCACCGGACAAAAGCCCCGACGTGGTCCCACCCCCCGGTCGCCGGACAAACGCCCCGATACGACCGCTACGTCCTGCCGTCTCCTCCAGTGGCGATCGCGATCCCCCGGCGGGCGATGCATCGGACCTGCCCAAGACACTGTGCGGCACTGGGCGGTGGACATACCCATCGTGTGGTGTGCCTCCACATAGGGCTCTGTCACTCACTGCTCAGACAGCTCCCAGCACAAGTCCGCACACTCCACCCGCCGACGAGCCGCGCCCGCCACTGGAGAAAACTGCCGACCGCCGGACAAACGCCCCGACGCGGCCAACACCTATCGGCCGCCGGGCAGACGCCCCGACGCAGCCCTCCACCTGGTGACCGCCGGGCAAGTGCCCCGACGCGGCCCCACACACGTCTCCAACAGTGGTGTCAAAAGGGGCCCGGATGAAACTCAGCGCTAAATTTAAGGCTATGGTCTACGCTTTGGCCCCCTACCAAAGGCGAACCATCCGGAAGACGCCGCAAACACCACGTCTTAGGTGGTGAGCCGACGCCAACGTGTAGGCACCAGGCTCTCGCATCGACCAGCCAGCGCTGCCTCTTCCGGCACCACCATTGGAGACCACCTTTGACCCGAAGGTCCCTCCCCCGTTCCGAAGTTAGCCGTCTGCCCGGAAAGTCAGTGCCGCTCTGACCCATCGAACAGACGTTGCCCAGGGTGCACCACGTGGAGGTCTCGGAACTTCGCACCCCGACCGGGTGCAAACCTGTATTGTGGGTGTGAAATTTGTCATAAGCGACCCGTTCAGTTCTTCCGGTCAGGCCGATGTGATCGAATTGCTTCAGACCATCCAGCCGACTGACGCGAGCTTTCCTTCAGGCCAGATTACACACACGATACGGATTTGCATCCGGTCAGGTAGAACTCACGGCAAAACTGTCCGTGTATGAGGCACTTTAGACTGGCAGGGCAAAATTTTGAACCCCATCCTAAGCAGCGTTTGCCACAAATACTCACGTGAACAATTTAAAATTTTATCGTTTTTTACACCCGTATTCACAAACAATACTTGTATAAGTAAATAAGAAACACTGTGCGAAGTAAGACTTTTCTGAATGCGTTTTGTGGCAAAACGCATTCAGAAAAGTCTTTATTGTCTCTGTCAATTATTGTCTCTGAATAAGTTTTTAGGACCTTGTGCGTTACCGCACCTCATAGTAATGTTTATGAATACGGATGTTAACTCCGCAATAATCTTTTTCACTGAAGAAATACATTTCTTTAGAGTATACTACTGATTAATATTTCTTTATATTACTCCTTCAGTGAAACCGTCGATTGAATTTTTTTTTGGTAGCTAGAGTTTTTCCGAGGTGAATATCCGAGCCGAAAAAACCAGTCGCCTCAGAAACTGTTTTCGTTAAATTGAGGTCGCTTACATTGTAGGCTACTTTCCTTCATTTATTTAGTTTATTTATAATAATTACTTATAATATAAAACTATTTGTTATTATATCTATATATTACACATACAATACATTTTATAATACTTACTCCTAGTAGGTATTTATTTTGATGAATATCGAATATCGAATATTGCACGCCTTGGAGTACATAAGCCGAAGTACATCCTTATTTATATAACTGACGTGCACCCCGCGCCGCACCGCGTTGCCTAGGAACGAAATCAACAGTGTCGAAATTACACCACGACGTGAAGTGCAACGTGCACTTCGCTGTCTCATAAATAATAACTGTAATTGTTTCTAATGTAAAATTGTGTGTTGTGTGTGAATGTGCTGTCCGTCCACTTAAAGAATAATATTATAAACTTTGGACCCTTCTGTGAGTTGGATTATTTATTTATTTATTTCACACACCAAATACCAAAACATATTCGAACAAAGAACGGTAATTTTTACGTGCTGCAAAATATTTGTATACTTTTTATAATACATCTTTAGTCTGTCGTCTAATTGGCTTGCTATCTTAAGATAGGTATATCGTGTGCACTGAACGTACAGAGTGGCAGATATTGCCATTTTGACTTATATATAACGTATTGCACGAGTTTTCCCACTCTCCCCGCCTCAGCCTGCATACATCAAGAGTGCCGCGTCCCCCGCCACGTCTCTTACCCCGCAGGAGGGTCGCGTACGAACTTGTCAGACTATAGCATTACATATTCGGTGCGATGAATCCATTGCCATTGGTTTCTCTATAAGCGTAATTAAGTGCACCTAAATACAGCGACCCCTGTGTAAGTACAGGTCGGAAGAGGTAGAAAAGTAAAAAATAAAACCATCATGGACTAAATCTATGGATTCGTGCTTCGTCGTGGGGATTGCGTGATGAGAAATACAGGAGAATCCAAAAAAATTTGCTCCGACACCAAATGTTGGTCTCAGTTCAGAATTTTGTAGAATTTAATTTAGTTTTATTCTGAGTACTAAAAAGTTTAAGAACATCGTCAGATTATTGGCTTTGTCTTTATGCTGGCCTGGGAGCGAAAAAATAACGTAGAATAGGCCAGCCTAAGGGACGACTAAGGGAGATTGCCCGGTGTAGACCAATAAGCACCTCGGGCCATCCGAATGTTGGAGGACAAACCACCAACAACAGCATTACGAACGGATGGCGTAGATTTTTCGCTAGATATTGAAAACTTGTGTGTCCGTATAGGTAGGGTGGGGGTTGGGGGGTTGATTGGTAGTGCGCGGCATGTTTCGGTTTATGTGATTGGCGAGTTGTGGGATTGTATTTGGTGCATAATTTACAATGTACCTGCAATGTCATAACTCGTTGACAATGGTGGGTTTCTCTACAGCCTACTTGCATGCCGTTCTGCTAGCGGAGCGTTGGGCCCTGATGCGTTTAGTACCATCTTGGTATTGAACGCGGCAGGGTAGGCGCTTCGTTGCGGATCGGGGCGTGGGCGGGTTTGGGAGACCTATCATTACAGACTGAGGCATGCTGCGCACTCCACTATTTTTTTTTCTTGGACACACGGGTTTTCGGTATCTAGCGTCTTGACGATTCATAAGTGTATTGTAATCATACCAGATATGAATAAATGAATTTTGACTTTGACTTTGACTTTGGCATACCCAAAGAGGGTTATTGTCGGGCAGGCGGCCGGCTGTATAACCTAAGCCAAATCACTCTCTCCGTTCATCAGTCTCTCGACATGGTCCGTTCCGTCTCTTTTCTATACATTCATTCATTTCATTCATCACTAGCACCTTTAAGGTGTGATGGATGATATGAATCAAAAGGGAGTGGATGGCTTGATGACGTCTGACCGATATGAATGGAAGAGGAAACATACTGCGCCGACCCCAGATAGACTGGGAACAGGGCAGGGAGAAGAAAGTCAGATTATCAGCTAAACCGACCATGTAATTGAAAAGATTTTCTGATGGTAAAATTTGTAAGTACACCTATTTAATTCAAAAGAATACATTCAGTGTTCTATGTTTCTATCCATAGGGAAGTCTTCGTCACCACACAAGTTTTAATACGGCGCTCTTCTGTAGATAATTTATTATAATCGTACTTTCAACCGATTTTTGTTGTTTTGCAATGAAATAATGATATATAATTTGATACAAAGGTGAAGAATGGCGGCAGTAATGTCTTAATTTTGCAGAATCCTTGCGATTCTTAATTCCTAAGAGGTTGAGATTTTAAAATGACTTCATTAGCGATAAAATCTCCGCGAAAGTTACCGTTGCGACCCTCAATAGCCTAATTGTTTTCACTTTCGTCTGTTACATCGATATTGTTCCCATGTAGGGATACCAAGCTTATCGGATTTTTTTTTAAGAAATTCGGAGCACTTTTAAAATTTCCTTATAAAAAGAGTAGGGGGGAAAGGCCCTAAGCGGGCAAGCAAATTCAAAGTCAAATTTCATTTATTCATATCTGGTATGATTAAAATACACCTATGAATCATTTAGACGCTAGATATCGAAAACCCTTGGACACACCTAAGGGGAGATAGCGGAGTGAGCAAGCTGCCTACAGTAGGCACTCTCGTGAATTGAAAGACACGTTTTACGTTTAGCTCGAAATGTTTATTTAGATCTCGGTAATTTTCTTAATCCAAATTTATCTTCACAGTTTTCAATTAAATGTGAATAAAATATCTAAGGATACCTTATACTTTACAATAGAATTTAAATAAGACTCCTCGTCATACAAAACTAAATTGTTGTTGTTGTTGGTGAAAATGGGCATAAGAAAAGTACCAAAGTACCATGCAAAGAAAAGAATATAATCGTTACATGGAGCGGAGTTATTATCTACAAATCTCGTGTCATGGTATTTAACTATTTGTTAGGTCTTAGAATAAGGTCGTAAGCTATTAAATAAACCTAGGCGATAAGGCCAAAAAACTTTTGCCAGATCAGCTTGTATTATTATACTTATCAAAAATTTTTACTAATTGTCCGACAAATAAATTTCCGCTTGGCCACCCTACTCCAATGATATTGGAGGAAAGCCGAGATGCTATCTCCTTGATAAATGGGAATATTACAGTCGTTAACGTTATGCAATTTGCGTAATACGACTTCAGTTTTATACAATAGAGACCGTAGTATTCGTTACAAGTAGGTTGTTTAAAAGAAGTGATGATTTATCTGTAGACAGGGTCACTGCGTAGGTCCATATTGTAATGATAACCATTAATTTCGTTTACTAATCAAAATCTCTTATGTGGCGTTGATGTAAAACTGCCATCGTCTTTATCTGATGACAATATTATCAGATAAAGTTGATTTAAAGTGATGGCACAAAGGACGATGGTTCCTACCCAAAAGTATAGGATAAACACACACGTAATTTTCTACGTTTTTGGGCATAAATACATTGATACATAATCTTTATAGGAGTATACAGGCATTGAGCAATGCAGTATCACTCAATCAAACAGTATTTCATCATATATAAGGCTGTATTACAATGCGAATGGATTCCGAACATACCAACAGCTAATGTAATTATGATGTTCATATGTATCTACGAGGGACATTATGGTCATGCAAGTTGTCAACAAGCACTGAGAAGAACAGTATTTACATGTTGCCATACATTATTATTTAAAACCCAAGGTTCTAAGCAGTAAAGTTGAGAATCACAAAACATCGAATATTAAGATTAATGTGTAGGCCGGAGGAGCACTTACCACTTTTCGTACGAAACATTCATTTTTAAGTCTGTCATACATAAAATAGCTTATCAATTATTTTGGAAAAATATATGTAGGCATTTCTTTATATGTGTGCAATAGTCTTATTGGTTATATATTTTTGGTACTACAAACAAAGACAGGAAATAAACTATTTCATTAAAATCAACATACCTACTTATATAAATAAACAAAAGTCCTTACACATCAATATTATCACCTTCGCCAACACGACTTCTCTCTCCCTGCCATTATTATTTTGGTAAGAATCTGTGAGGGCAGCATTAGACAGTATTCCAGTGTAGAATTTACGAAAATGTCTACCCCAACAGCATACAAACCAAAAATGTTGCCATTTTTCGTTTTTTTAATTTTGAAGTCAAAGTATTTATTGTTGTCTTAATGTGAACTTTGGGGATGTTCGTTTCCCATTTTTCGAATAGTAATTTAGACTAGACCATAATAAATCTAAAAAAAAATTACGTATCAAAATATAAACTTTAATTCGAACGTTTCATGCTTTATCTGGCCATGCCTATGTACCTACGTGTTTTTAATACATATAGCATTATTGTTGGTGAGATGAGGTGAAACAATACAATACATTTAACCTTTTTTTACAAGCGGGATGAGTTGACTAAAGATAAATAATAAAAATATTCATGTGGACAACTGATCCCGCGGTATAAGTTTTGAGCGGGATCAGTTGACCAAAGCCTCGAAACAGCGTCATTCGGTCATAAGAGTAGCAAGTTTGTGAGTGACCTAAACGTCACCGTATCTAGCGGTGCATCTTAATTGCGTAGGCGCCGACGCCGGCGACGTGACACTGGATATGCCCGCGGAGCCCTGTTTGAGCACCTGATAGTGATTACATTAACTTAAAATTGTAAATCAATGTGAATTATTTCACGCAGAAAATATCAAGTAAGGTGATACAGTAGTGTTTACGCGTGGTTGAATTTATGGCTGATGTTATGCGAATAGAGCACTCTCTGTTATGAACGGCAATAGACTCGCGCCCTATTGCATATGAGGACCAGGGCAAACGCTTAGATTTCGATAGACGCTTACGACTAAATCTGTAGAAGGGTTTATGTTTCTGATTGGAAATATGGTCAACGAATATTGTTTATCCATTTTTTTTTCTTTGCAAAAATGAAATCTGCAATAAAAGTGGGCGGTTGTCACGTTTAGCAGAATTACTTGAAAGCATCACAGACAAAAAAAAATTAATAAAAATTCCAATGCCATATTTTACTTTCACTCATCTAAATATAAGTCAATGGCGTTAAATTAACACAGTTAATCATAAATTTTATTAGCTCGTGTATTTCTTATAGATACTTCAATAAAAAATAAGAATCCTAAGGCTCTGTGGTCTAGTTGTTCGCCCACCGGAATCAAGATCCAGAGGTCCCGGGTTCGATCCCCACGTGGGTACAAATTTGTGCTGGGTTTGGTGGTGGTAGGACTTCTTTGAAGTCCGCCTGGATAGCTACCACCATCTTATCAAAATCTGTCGCCATAAAAATAATGTTAACAGCATTATTGTGTTCCGACAATGTGTGATAAGATAGCTAGCCCCTCTGTAGTTGAGGGTTCCAGGTTAAGCTCAATTCCATCTTCAGCACTTATAGTCACTTACCATCAGGTGAGATGAAGGGCAAGAGCTTCCCTGTGTAACATAAAAAAAATGATTTTAATATAATTGGATTAACTTTACACTCATTAAAATTGTTTTATTTAAAAAAAAACCTTTTCATCCCACCATCTCGGAAAAGGCGTTTTTGCTCTTCGATATCTGAGTGCAAAAGCCGTTTTTATCCTCTAGAGGATAAAGTAAATTTGAATTTAGAACATCGTGTGCAATGAGTTTGTGAATTCAAAACATCATTATACCTATTTATTTCGACCTCCATGGTGCCGAAATTATCATGCATCCTATTTTAATTTGTTAAAAACTCAGACTCGGAACCTTCTTGGTGTACTTTTTTTGTAAATTGCTTTGCGCGCGCCATTTTCTTTTCACGTCATAAATTTGTTAAAACCTTGGAGTTCCGTGACGGTCAATCAGCTTGGCGTCAATCTTGCTTTAAACATTTTGATCGTCTACAATGCTTGCTTGATGCTTGAGTCAAGCATTTAAAAGCTTTTTAGGTTTGTTTGATTTGTTTACGCTAGCAACGGAACAAAAACATACAGAAAATCAACGTGCTTGACTCAAGCTGATTGACCGTCTCGGAACTCCATTAGGGACGGTAATTTTTATTAGGTACTTACATGTGTGTCTGGATAAATTTTGCGAGTGTGGCTGGCTGGGTGGATGGGTGGGTGTTGGAGGTGTGTCTGGGGGAATGGGTGTTTTGTGGGTGTTTCTGGGCGAATGGGTGTTTTGTGGGTGTTTCTGGGTGACTGGGTGTTTCTGGGCGAATGGGTGTTTTGTGGGTGTTTTTGGGTGACTGGGTGTTTTGTGGGTGTTTCTGGGTGAATGGGTGTTTTGTGGGTGTTTCTGGGTGAATGGGTGATTTGTGTGTGTTTGTGGGTGAATGGGTGTTTTTTGGGTGTTTCTGGGTGTTTTGTGGGTGTTTCTGGGTGAATGAGTGTTTTTTGGGTGTGTCTGAGTGGATGGGTGTGTATTGCGGGTGTGAATGTTGTGGGTGTTTCTGGGTGGGTGTTGAGAGTGTGTTTGGGTTAATGGGAGGGTGTTGTGGAAGTTTCTGGGTGAAAATAGAAACTGTTGTGATTGTATTTTTTTTTGTATTTTGCAATTTCCTCGTTGGGCGGGATGAAAAGTTACGTGTTGCACTCGAGTGCAAAGATTTTTCACCTTGTGCTCTTTTGATTCTCTCGCTATCGCTAGCTCGGTCATCAAAATTGAGCACGCGGTTAAAAAACAACTTTGCACTCACGTACAACAAATAACTATTGAAATCTTAGTTTAGTCATGTAAAACATAAACATTTTCCAGAAAATGTTCATTTATTAAAAATTTAAATTTTAGCGAATTTTGTTTTCCTTCTACAGTTGCCAATAAATAGGAATATCTTAAAAATATAAAAATACATAAGTTGTTATAAAGTACTTACATCACAGAACAATGTACATGGAAGTTGTAGGTACAATATAGCGTACAGAGTAACCGTTGTTAAGTCCCGTTTTTAAAAGACGAAAGACCCAAATATGGTAGTCTGTTGAACGGTAAGAAATGGTAGGCTGAACGTGCTAACTCCTGATGTCAGAGGAGAAGACTTACAATAATAATTAGCACGTCGAAGTTCAAACCTCATTCGCATTCCTGGCAGCTTTATTTCGGTCACTGGAAAAAGAGGACATTATTAATAATACAAATATTAATTTACGCCAATGCACCGGCGAAAGGGTGAGATATTTCTCGGTTTAATCATAATTGTTTTTCAGTAGAAGTATACCACAAGTTGAACAATGTGTTGTTTTTATTTTTACAAATTTTGCCTCCTACTTTCTCTCGTCGGCTGTATTTGTTCCTAATAAGTTACAAGCGAATCGAACAACCGAAATTTTTATTTGATGTTCCGTGTAATGACGGCGGAGCTACGGAGCAGAATTCAGTTGTAAGCATATAAATAAAAACATTGTTGTATTCTTTGGTGGCCTCACCCTACGTCGTATTTTCTCATGGGCATCATGCGGCAAATTTGTTTAAAAATATCAGTAACAACAAGTGATAATTATATTTAAATTAACATACCAATTCCTGAGTCGACAATATTATGCTGGTAACGGATGCACTACATGAACATTCGATACACTATCTCAATAATTGCATTTTAACCACGAACTTTTTACTTTTAAGGTAGTGTCGCCTGTTGTCGATTGTCATTAACCTATTACGTTGAAAATATGCCACTATATTCGCCGTGGAAATAATGGGATAATACCGTGTAAATACTTCGATAAAACAACAATTTTTACACAGCAAATAATAAAGATTACAATCTCTCCCGCGAGTATCGTACAAGGTAACTAATTGCCGCACTCAGAGACGTCAATTAACGTTAATGATTGTTTTGAATAGTCAAAAAATGACAATTCAAAACTAGTCACTATTCGTGCCGGGTCTATGGTCTAGATTTATATAATTTTTTTTGCCATTAAGTTCTCATTAAAGTTAATTGACGTCACTGAGTGCGGCAGTTACTGCCGCACTCAGAGACGTCAAATAACGTTTATGAGTACTGAACGTCAAAAAATGACAATTCAAAACTAGTCGCTATTCTTGCCTGGTCTATGGTCTAGATTTGAATGAAATTTTTTGACATTAAATATTCATTATAGTTAATTGACGTCCCTGAGTGCGGCAGTTAGAGTTATAAACATAATGAGGAATGGGACGAGATTTCAATTTGTTTACTGTTTTTAAAAAGAATGCGCAATAGTTTATTGGACTTTCTAATATATATTAGAGTTAACGTAAATGGAATATCCCATTAGATATATAACAGAAGTAATTTATTTAGGCATGCCAATCTGCTTGTATTCATTATTTAATTTACAATAGGTAAATCATGTCTCGCTCGTGTAAACAGGTGAAACCAAGGCGATGCAATTAACTCATCCATGTATCTCCATCTTTTATATACATCAATTCTACGCTCGGTACAAATGCAGCACGCCCTTAGAATGCCATGCGGATGGAATTAGTATCAGGAACGAATTTAATCGCAGCAAGAGATCTGTGTTATCAATTCAAAGGCAAAGATTAATCTGATACGCCATTTATCTTTGTAAGCGAGCGTCTCATCTCAAAAGATGGTTCGATAATTTTCTATACCTACCTTTGAAATAATCTAAGAAGTTTCCTGCAACTAAGATCCGTTAAGCGTGACCATTATCGATTTTATGTCATCCACGTTGCATAATTTTAGAGAAAAAGCAATTTCACGCCTGAGCTTATCATACTATCATTATTCTGGTTTCATAGAAGAGGTAGTGATAAGAACTGAGAAAGGGATCCACGGTTTAATTACAAAGGACGAATGAAAGAAAAGTTTAAAAAAAGATTAATATGTCGGATAAGAACGAAGGGGAAAGCGGAATTTTTGTAATTAAATTGATAACGAAACACATTAATGAGAATGGATAAAACGAAACAAGTATGTACGGATCGCAGCAATCGGAAATAAGTGATCACTGGCTAATGCCTACCGTTGTGGAAGAAATGCATACCAATGTGGTAATAATTTTAAACTAACCATAAAACAATCTCCCTGGATTTAAATATCACAAAGAAATAGTAGTGTAAATCTAAATAGCCCGGTTCATACGCTCCCCTTATAATTAATGTTGTTAATGCCTACTCTGCCTGCCCAACAGATATGAACAGGCTTAATTTTTGTATATCGACAACGAAGTGCTGATTCCTTCTACTTCTAGCCGACATGATCAGCATTTAACACAAATCATTTAAATAAAATATACGGATACATTACATATAAAACGCTTACTTTTTGGAGATTTCAATCAAATCACGCGGGAATTCAAGATAAAAAAATATTTCGAAGTCAATGACTTAAAAATTAAATTAGGTAGAAGGTTGGATATATATAAAGCTACAACAGACCTCACAAGAATTGTAATACGAAATTGTAACATGTTTACGTTAAAACACAATAACGCTGCTCTGAATTTGAAAAACGAAACAGCTAATAGCGTTCGCCATCTAAATGCCAAGGCTGTGCACCGAGAAATAATATGGCCTTTAAAAGAAGAGAAATTACACAGCCAACAAAGGTGTCAGCTTAAACTGATACCTTTAACATTTGCAGAAACAAAGCTCGTGAACAAAACCGAGGTAGAATAACGCGAACGTTCTCAATCTAGCCTTGATCGGGCACTTTTTAAGCATATCTCAGTTATGCTGCACGAAATTTGCAAGTCTCTAACATAAATGTTCATATTCCGTTACAGCTCTGACATTAAATGAATATCTAAATCTATGCAGTGAGATATTACAATCACGACACGCAGCACCTAGCGGAAACGGAAAACCATTGTCTCGAATTACCAAACTTAACGAATCGTAAGATATAGATGGTTCTGTCCATTCCATCGAACCACTGGATCTTATTCCTCTATCTGAAAGCATCTCCTAATTGAACTACAAGACTCCTGCCTGCTAACATTTTCAGAATTCCTATTGCAACAAACCACAGGTTGGTTCTAAAAATAACCTCAACACATGCCGATGAAGGCTATAAATGCAGAATCATTACGAAGGGCGTATTTATGTAGGAGCTCTCATCGGAGCTTAATAAATTTATGTAGGTACTTTTATTCCGTCGAGGTATGCAGTTTCTGTCTCATCGGATGCAGTCATTAGTGCGTTTCACTGATCCCAGAATAAC
This sequence comes from Cataclysta lemnata, assembly GCA_963931975.1. Classification (NCBI taxonomy): domain Eukaryota; kingdom Metazoa; phylum Arthropoda; class Insecta; order Lepidoptera; family Crambidae; genus Cataclysta; species Cataclysta lemnata. Next base: position 11,051,674 of record OZ008347.1, read on the forward strand.
TCGAACGAAATATAGAACGCTGGGGAATCACATTCTACTACAGCTAGAGAAACGATACGACGAACTCCAACATAATTTCACCACACTCTGACGAGATGGTCAGAAATGATTCTGGTCAAAAAATTATGTGAACTGGTGCATATTATTGTACCAACTTTTGTATAATCTATTTTATAGTGTAGTTTTTTTGTATGTTGGTGTACAATAAAGTATAAATAAATAAAATTAAACTATTCGATTTTAATTTTAACATTATATAAATGTTAGAAAAATTAGTACAAAGAATTTGGGGTTAGAAAAAGAATTTCGAAAAATTATGATCTTGAGGCGGGAATCGAACCCGCGTCCGCTGCTATCCGGGCAGGTGCCTGACCGCTCGGCCACCCAAGACACTAATTAACTTGCCGAAATTCTTCTAACCTTTACACTTCACGTTGTAAGCCAACGGGTACCCTCGCAATGTAGAAATAAATTTCAAACATTCCAAAGCAGATATTTTTACAAATATCGTGCGTTCGGTTAAGCTTGGGTTTGCTTTATAAACTATTCGATTTTAATTTTAACATTATATAAATGTTAGAAAAATTAGTACAAAGAATTTGGGGTTAGAAAAAGAATTTCGAAAAATTATGATCTTGAGGCGGGAATCGAACCCGCGTCCGCTGCTATCCGGGCAGGTGCCTGACCGCTCGGCCACCCAAGACACTAATTAACTTGCCGAAATTCTTCTAACCTTTACACTTCACGTTGTAAGCCAACGGGTAC